>QKWP01003096.1:18892-35671 GCA_003550325.1 Gigaspora rosea | reverse complement strand
GCTTTATCTAAAGTAATCAATTTTTTATATATTACTTATGTAACTTTCATTTATAATTTACATTAAACTAGTATTGTTATAGATAATACAAAAATAATACCATATGGTATTATTTTTGTATAAATAAAATTCAACTCATTTTTATATAATTTAAAGTTATTTAATATATTAAATACATTAGAAAAATGTCGCTGTTCTCGTTTAATGTTTTTAATAACTCCTGATTACTTCGAAATAAATTTGATATTAAAACAATGCGCAATATAGCGACTTCCTTAAATGTATTAGCTCCTATCAAACTATAACCTTTTATTACTATATTTAGGATAAGCGAAATACTTTTAAATAAATTAATCCGCTTGAAATCAAACATTGCCCAGTTATAGAATATTTCACGAACATGCATATTGTGCATTATTCTATTAAGCATTCTTAGATTTTTATGTAATCAGGTTTTTCAATATATTTATAAGTACTAAAGTAATTGATATGTAAGGGATTTAAGTAAAAAATTTTTACCTTTTTAGCTATTCAATCGTTGACCCAATAAATTATAAGCTTTAATAACTCCTGACCACTTCGAAGTAAATTAAAACAATGCGCAATACGGCAATTTCTTAAATGTATTAGTCCTTATCAAACTATTATTCTTTTAACCTTTTATTACTATATTTAGAATAAGCGAAATACTTTTCAAACAATGTTCATTTATATAAAATTTCACGAACATGCATTATTCTAGATTTTTATGTAATTGGAGTTTTTTCAATATATTTATAAGTACTAAAGTAATTGATATGTAAGGGGTTTATTAGAAGCGAAAAAAAGCAAAATTTTTACCTTCTTAGCAAGTCAATCGTTGGCCCAATAAATTATAAGCTTTAAAATATTCACACGTTTGTGAAATAAATAAAATAATTATAAGGGCAGTATCATTAATCACCTGATTATTTTTTATCAGAGGCCTACCCCCCTCCCTCTTCCTCAATATATAAATAGTCAGGTTCTTATATATAATTTCAACTTTTTTTACCCTCCTCCCCCTAAAAAATCACCTGATTTTTGTTACTCCCCTAACTAAAATTATATAGATATACTATCATTTTTTATAATACATTTCATTCTGCTTCTTTGTTTTCTATTGTCTTCGCTTTGACTACTACTTTTGTTTTGAGCTATAATCTTCATTTTACTCTCTTTTTCTAAATACTTCAAAGTGAAAAAAAATAAAAAAAATAAATTTCTCAGAAGTGTTGGTGTTCTTGCAAATGTCGGAGAAATCTAGTACATAATCACGCTTTTTTACAGGTTTTCACATATTTCGCACGGTTTCTCAATTTATTATAAAATTTTATATTTTTTATTTATTATTATATTTTAATTATATTTAAAAATTTTTAAACAATATTACATATTTTNGTTTTCGCATATTTCGCACGGTTTCGCAATTTATTATAAAATTTTATATTTTTTATTTATTATTATATTTTAATTATATTTAAAAATTTTTAAACAATATTACATATTTTATTATATATTATATTTTAATTATTATAAATTCTTTACAGTATTATTTTTATATTATTACATTATTACATATTATTTTAAATACTTTCGCACTTCGTCGCATCTAATTCTATTACTATATACAAAAAACTAGCCCTATACACTTATTTTCGTTCACCCCATAGTTAGCTATTATCTTCGCTTCTTTGTTTTCTATCGTCTTCGCTTTGACTAATATTTTTTTCATAATATATATCCCACTTCCTTTTTGAAAAACTTCGAAAAAACTCATTATTATTTGCACACAGATAGTCTTCAACCGCCTCTTTAATCTCTTTTTGATCTGGATATATACTATATTCTAGCAAAGCTTTGGAGGCACCCTTTACTTTTGGCTATAACGACGTTTCGCTCTTTTCTAAATATTCTTGCAAAGGCCAGAGAAAGTGCCAGGAAAGTCGCAAAGTGTCGAAAAAGTCAGGAATAGATAAAATAAATTAAAAATTAAAAAAATAAGTAAAAAAAAAATGAAAAAACATAAACGAATCCCATATCTTTATTTTTCTGAAGTAAGAGTTCACGTTCTTGCAAATTCAGAAATTGCGAAAGGTTCTTGCAAAATGTTAAAAAAGTCGCGAAGTGCCAAAAAAGTCTGAGTTGGTTTTCTTGCAAAGTGCCAGAAAGTAAGGGGTCTGTTCTCGCAAAGCATCGAAATAAAATAAATTAATAAAAAAATTTTAAAAATAAGCCAAAAAAAACAAAAACAAAAACACGTAATGAAAAAATAAATAAAGCGAAACCTTGCAAGAACTTGCAAAAACTTATATGATCTTTATAATTTGTCTGTACGTATTTATCTACAGCAGACTTTAACTAAATCACATCGGGATAGATCGCTACTTGGATAATTTCTTTTGCAAAAACGTGCGAAAACTTGCGAAAACTTGCGAAAACTTGTGCCCATTTCTTTAAAGAAGTGTTCCCGAAAATTTAGAAATTGCTGGGGAAATCAGTTGTGTTCTTGAGTTTCAGAAGTCGTAGTTGGCATGCGCAAGGTTTCGAAAGTTTTTTGTTTTTCTTGTAAAGTGCCGAAATAAAAATAAAATAAAAAAATTAAAAAATAAATAAATAAAAAAATTTGAAAAAAACAAATGAAAACAAAAAAAAACGAACCGAAAACAAAAATGAAACAAAAATAAAAAACAAAAAAAGTGAAAAAAAACAAAATAGAAGATTAAACAAAAGATCTAATCTGATCTTGTAGTACAGAATTTGAACATCATTGAACTATTTCGAACTATTTCGAAATGTCTGTCTAATGCGCGATCTAGGTTACAGATCTATTGATCCTGCTTGGTTTCCTAGTCCTAAAATATTTTGAAAGAGGATCGAAATATTTTGTAATATATTTCGAAATATTTCAAAATTACTTTCGTAATATTTTGAAAGTTTGATATTTTGAAATATTTTGAAATATATTACGTAATATTTTGCTTATATTACGGTTCGTAAGATCTTACGTAAGATTATGCTATTATAAATTTGCTTATGTAATAATTTAATAAATTAGACAAAATGACTTTATAGAATCAAGAAAATGTTAAAATACTATTTCAAAAATAATATAAGCTTATTTTTTATAGTATTTTTTTTTTGGCAATCCTGCCTTTATTGACTAAAGAATGCACATGTTAATACATACAAAGGTCTCCAACTATTGCCTTTAACCCTTCTTTTTTTACAATAAAGACTCACCTGGCTACTATAAAGTGCCCAGATGCGATCTGCCGCAGCAACCTTTTTCCTATCTTTAGGCCTTCAACTCACTGAAGGAACTCCCTTGGGTCACTAGATGGTGGTCACTAGCCTTGTCAAGATTGCGTTAAGTTCATTTACCAACAGATCTGTACAACCCAGACCATGTCAGTTTAGAATTAGTTTGGACTAAGTTGGTCAAAAGCGTTTCGACCTTGTCCCACCGTTCTTTCTCCTTTGCTTTGTGCTCTGATTCCGCTTCTCTTAAGGTTTTCCTACGTGAAATTTCCTTATGTGGTCTACTTCTTACTGCTCTTTCCCTTTTGTCTTTGTTCGAGATACTTTGATTTTTCTCCTATTCATTAACTGCCTTACATCGGCACACCCAAATGATTCGCTTAAACTCCCTTCTGAGCTCATAAGTATATCTTTTTCAGGCATTTCGCAGTTTTATACTTTCATTGCTATTACTTAAAAGGATTCCTCTAATACAATTTATGCAGTTTTCTAGCCTGGAATTTCTTGATAATCCGATTAAGACTACTTCTGTACTTGCAATTTCCAATGTAGAGGCGTCTTCACTTTTTTTCTTCTTTCTTTCTCTGGCGAGAAACTGTTCTTCTAAGGCAAGATTTGCAGCTTTGCGCTCAATTTTCTTCTAAAGGATTTCGTATAGTTCGCAACTTGCTAAGTGTTCTAAGTTTTCTTTCTTACGAAAGCATACTATACAGGTATCTATCAGATACATTGTTGGGTTCCTCTTGTGTAGTAAGCTAAGAGTTGGCAGTAAGTCGTTTAGACACTTTGTATCAAACACCCATTTCCTACTACTTTGCAAACTTCTACATCTCGACCCTGCATTTTTTTTAAAATTCTGCCAGATTCCCTTTCAATCAATTTCCAACTCTATACTATTCTTACTTTTTAAATATTCTATACTACTAGTGTGTAACCATTCTATGCTATAATACAAATTTGTAATACTATCTATTACCTCTCTAATAGGGGTATCTATTATGTACTGATTTCACCTAAGTACCACCCTTACCAATTTCGACCACTCGATATTCCAACTAATAACTTCTCTGTCCTTACATCCTTCTTTCGCCAACTTATCCACCTGCTCATTAAAGTAAACGCCACTATGCCCTTTTACTTTAACGAAGTTGATATCTATCTCCTTACGTTTAATTAAACTTTCGATCATTGCAAGAATACTTCCATTCTTTAGCTTTGAGATTCTTGATGTTCTCTGATTACAAAGTACTTTTTTGATTATACTGATTGCATTTGCACTGTCAGTATATATCTTAATTTTGCACTTTTGCAGAATTACGAGCAATGCAGTACCTATTGCCCCTAATTCTGCTCTAGTCGATGATGGCCAGTCTCGTATTGCACCTGCAAATTGCGCTAGAGTAACTGGATTGGCCTGATCCTGCTCGTTAAGTATAACCCATCCCACACTCATTCTTCATGGTTGAGTGCTATTTCTAGACTCTTCTAAAGAACTATCTGTATAGATACCTAGATTCTGGAATGTTGCTAGTGTTAGCGCAGTTTCCTTGAGCCTAACTCTAAAATCTTGCTCTACAATATACTTGTTAATTAATGAGTTTTCTACCGTTTCGACGAAAATTTTTACGTCCGTGTTTACTGTTCCTGGGTCTTGGGTTTGTAAAACAGTACATGTGCTCAGGGAATTAAGTAGGATTTCACAGAATGCTCTGTTCTCCCCTTTTCTTTTGACAACTCCTTTTTTTAAGCTCTTCTACTTTCGCAGAACTTTTTTCTAATTATATACATTTCATTATTGTTTTCTTCCCCTATTTGGCACTCTGCACATTTTACAAGAAACTCATTGTTTTCTTTTCTATCGGTCCAGTACTCAATTTCCATAATTTCTCCTTTTTTTCTTTTAATTCTTCCTATCTCTGTCTTATCTCTACTTGTACTGAAGAGAACCCATTTCAACTTCCTTTTGTCTCTAGAAACTGGTATCAAAGTGGGTTGGGTCGCCAAGCTGTTTCCACACACTAGTCTAAATTGGGACTTTACTTCCCTTGATTTAGTATTGTGTATTAAAAGCTCTTCTATTCTTTGAAACCATACTGGTTTTTTTTCACAGCCACTAAGCCCTCTAAGTTTTTGCAGTTGTGACCATGTCAACAATTGTGCACCATCCTGACTGAGTAACTGCTTCACTATTATCCAACGATTGCTTTTATTCTTCAAGAAACTTTTTCTTTTCTTCATACTTAGGAGGGTCCAAATTTCATTATTGTTTTTGTCTGCGAGCTTTATTACCTCTTCTAATTCTTTGCACTCTAGCTTGATTTTAATTGTTTTTGCTTTTTGCACTAACTTTGCATTAAAATTGAATCAAAGCTCACTACACTTGCATCTGTTAGTATTCCAATCAAGAATACTAGAGATGAGCAAAATGTAGCATTTTAAAAAATTTCATGCAAATGCAGCATTCATGCAGCATGCAAGCATTAATACAGCATGTATTTATACAAAAAATTTTTTATTTACTATATTTTTGCAAAATAATACACAGAGTGTAATTTCATATTTTGGTCTTAATATAAAGTAAAAAACAATTCTGCCAATTTAACGCATTTTTAGGCACTGAACATGTTTACTTAATGCATTAAGTTAGAATTAAGGAAAGTGCAGTAAATCACATAATTTTTTAGGGGAGTCCCCCATTTATCACATCCTATATATATATATAGCCTAAATAGCCAATAATATTGAAGTAAAATCGATTTTTAGTTAATTGCAGATAGTTGCTACATAGTAAAGTCTAAATTATACTAAGTCAACCAATAAATATCGATTAAGTAAACTTGTTTGGAAAATTAAAATACACATATTCTGAAATTTTTATTAAAATTGAAGAATTTTTTATTATTTAACTTTTAATTTTTATATTCGTCGAATATATTTTTTTAAAAAATTTTAATTTTTCTATCGAACGTAAAAATCAAAAGTCAATTAATAAAAAATTCTCTAATGCTTATAAAAATTTTTTAAATAAATGTATTTTGATCTGCTGAATAAGTTTACTTATGTAATTTTAATCAATTTATTTAGTAAAATTTAGACTTTACTATGTAGTAACTTTTGTTGATTGTGGGGCAAATATATTTTTTAAAAATTTTAATTTTTCTGTCAAACGTAAAAATCAAAAGTCAAGTAATAAAAAATTCTCTAATACTTATAAAATTTTGTAGTAAGTGTATTTTAATCTGCTAAATAAGTTTACTTAAGCAATTTTAATCGATTTGCTTAGTAAAATTTAGACTTTCTATGTAGTGACTTTTGTTAATTGTGGGGTAGCTTATTTTCAGATCAAAGACATTTTTGAGTTTTTTTTAAATATTATAAAATTTGATTGGTCAACTAATTAGTAAAATTTTGTTAATCATAAGAGTTTATAGAATTTTATTAATAAAATTCTATAAACTCTTATTATTCAAAAATTTTATTGTCAGATAAAATTTTTTATGGGCAAAATGCAGCATTTTAAAAAATTTCATGCAGCATGCAGCATTCATGCAAATGCATGCAGCCATGCAATCATGCGAAAGTGCCCATCTCTAAAGAATACACTCCGTACTTTTCTATTTAGCTGAGCCTGTTTAAGTCTAATCCAAGTTACCGACTCTGCTGTTTCTGTATTGTTTAATCTTTTGATTAGACTTGGTATTTGCTGAGCTAGTCTTGCTTGCCAGATTGTTCTAAGTCCCACAAGATTACGATGATACAGGATTCCATTTGCTGTGGAACTTGCCAGCCCTGCCTTGTTTTTAATGAGCATTAATCACTTTCTGTGCAAACGATTGCACACCTACTTGCTTACTATGTGACATCTTAATCTGTATTCTATTCTGGGTATTAAAACCTTGTTGTTGATGTATTGTAGATGCCCAAGTGTAATCTTTTTCTTTTTTAAAATCCTTATTAAACTTTGGATTTCCTGCTCCACTAGTCTTAGACCACAGTTTTTGCCGTTTTTCTCAGAAACCCAAATGCCGAGAAACCTTGCCGAGTTATCCTTTTCTTTTGCTTGGATTTCTGTTCTATCGCTAGAGCAGATTTTGCATTCTTTATTTGATGCTTGCTGATTTCCGTTAATCACTATCAATTCTGATTTGTTCTTGTTAATTCTAATGTCATTCAATTTGTAAAAGTCATTAGCCAGCTCCAGCATCTCCTTTAGCTCCTCTTTGGTCTTAGCGATCCAGGTCATATCATCGGCGTAAGCCAGAACTGCTTGTCGCCATTTTATATATTCAATTTTTTTAGTACGCAAGTCTACAGGCCATTCTACCTCAACTTCGTACCCCTACTTTTTTCGTCTTTGAATCTCACACAAAAGAGGATCTTAAAATATACGCCAAACCAAAGAAGAGAGCACCTCTCTTTAATCAATACCATCACCGGCTATGACTTGTTTTGTGTTACCAAAAGCAGTTATAATTTCAAATTGTCTCTTGGAGAAAAGGTTTACAACATATTTGCAAAGATTTTTAGGTAGCTTAATTCTTCTAAGTGCCAACTCTAGAGAATTCATGCTCACCGAATCAAAGGCCTTTTGCATGTCTTGGAATAAGACCCATAGCTCTTTTTTCTTCTCTCCGGCCTCTTTTGTTATACAATTTAAAACATGTATAGGATCTTCAGTACTTTCTCCTAACAGACCCGCGAAATTTGGACCTTTCAGTATTTTTTTTTCCTTATTAAAGATTTGATCTAATCTTCGCATTAGAACCTTGTTTAAAACTTTCCTTAGGGCAGTGTCATTAATCACCTGATTATTTTTTATCAGAGGCCTACTCCTCCTCCCTCTTTCTCAATATATAAATAGTCAGGTTCTTATATATAATTTCAACTTTTTTTACGCCCCTCCTCCCCTAAAAAATTACCTGATTTTTGTTACTCCCCTTACTGTTTCTAAAAGTATGATAGGCCGAACATTGTTCAAATTGAAATTCCACTCCTCTTTTCGGTATAGGATATAAAAGACCCAATTTCTACTTCTGTGGTATTTTGCCACTTGCTAAACACTTGGACAGAAATTCAGTACAAAATCGTGTTGTGTACTTTCCGAGCCGCCTTAAGACAGGATAAGTGATTTCTGATATTCCAGGCGCTGAGTTGCTATGTGTTGAGGAAAGTGCCTGTTCCCATTCTTTCAAAGTAATTTCACTTAGTACTTGGTTGTACCATTCTTCTTTTATATCCTCTTTCGGTTTATATTGCTCCTGCCATTCTTGTTTTAAATTTCTAACATCAAAATTTCTTTTTCTAAATTGTTCTTTAAAATGTATTTCCACTCGGTCGAGAACTTCTTTTTCTTCTATATATAACTTAAAGTCATCCCCTACATCTTCACAAACTCTATCTATTTTAATTTTCTTGGTTGGCCTCTCTAAAATGCTATTTAGCATTAATTTTTGATTCGTGACTATTCTGTTGCATCTTTCTTCTATACTCTCTCTAATCTTGGATTTTTCTAGTAACATGTTTTTTTTGTTCCATACTTTCTTACCAGTTTAGCCATAAGTTCCAAGTGCTTGTAAATTTCATCTGACTATAGATCGATCTCATTTTCAAAAATTAAGTTCTCTTCTAATTTCGCTTTGATTACTTTTGATATGCTCTTTAACTCTTCTTTATCTTTGTTATTTAATGCTTGTCCTATATGTTTTTTACTTTTTCTACACAGTTTGTTTAGCCGTTTGGACAGTTTTCACAAACTATGAGTTTGTTCTTCACTAGGTTCTTTAGTTTTTGTCGCAGTAAAATGCTTCTTTGGTAGGATTTTGTTTGCTGCTGTTCTTATACTTGATTCTAACCAGTTCCATTTATTATCCAAATCTTCTTGAAGGACCAATACTTTTGTCCTAGCACTTTCACTGTTTGTTTTCTTTTGATTTTCTACTTTGGACTTTAAGATCTCGTCTGTTCTTTTTGCGAAGATGATCCAATCCTCTTCCTGAATTTTATTTGTATCAATACAAATTTTTTGCTTATTGCTCTCTGTCTTTGAGCACTTTTTTGGCTAGGAACATAAATTCTAACTAATAACTAGGTAAAGACCATGTGATGGTCACTATTTGTGTATAAGCTCATTTCTTGTATTTTGCACTGTGCTAAATCAACGTGCCAGTTGTGCGATAACCAAATGTAATCAATTTCTGAGTCTTTGGTTAAACCTTTTTGTGTAGTGCTACTAACACCTGTATCTAAATGCGTGAATGTGTTTTTAAAGCCTCTGTCTAATAGCTTTTGTAATAGAGTTTTCCTGTTAGAACCTGTGTTTGGATTCTTGCTATTTAACGTGTTATTATTGGCCTCTGTATTAAAGTCACCCATAATTAGGACCTTTGCTTTACTAGACTTTTGTATATTCTCAACTCTATTAAATAAGTCCTTGCATATTTCTTTCTCCTGTTCTTTATTGTTGGGCAGGATATAAACGACGAAAAGGTACCAGACTTCATTTTTGGATACCATATTTGCTTTGATCGTGTAGAGTGATCCTCGCTATGTGCTTCTCAATTGTTTTGTATATGATTATTGCTACGCCTGAACCCTTCTTCTTATCTTCTTCTGCTGATGCCCAAAAACCTCTACAATTTTCGTCCTTATTTATTAACTATTTACCTTTCTTTTTTTGAATGTTTGTTTCACACAATCTGACTATATCCACTTCTTTTAAATCCATCAAATCAACTAGGCTCTCTAACTTTGTTTTGTTTGATTTTATCCCATTGATGTTATGAAATGCAAATGTCAAAAGATTGTTCGTTCTTTCTTCCTTTTTTTCCCAGCACCTGCTGCCTGTGCTGCCTGTGCTGCCAGTTTTCTTTAAGACGCCCATGGCTACTATTAGGAGTGATTTGGCCAATCCTTGTCTTTTGCCCGTTCTCCATATGAGAACCTTTTTTTGTATGAATAGTTGCTTCTGTATACTGAGAAAAAATTTGAGCCCTTATGATTGTTAGATCTATGTGACCCTTCTAGTCGGATTAATCTGCTTAAAATTTCCAAAAGTAAGTCTTTGTTATTAATATCAGTTTGCATTTTTTTTGATACTTCTACTTTCTTTCTTACTTTCTACTTCTTTTATGAAGCGATTGTGTGAAATGATAGATTTCTCCTCTTGACTTTCTTCCATGGTATAGTCATCCGGTTCTTCATAAATCCAGCTAAGCGTTGAATTGAAATATTTAATTCTGGTTTTGAGTGCCTTTTGCTTGTCCTCCATATTTTCAAATTCCACTAGAGCTGATCCCCTTTGATAACCATTTCTGTTTTTAAAAATATGAACCATCTTGGCCTTAGTATGTTTAAGCTGTCTCTACAAGATTACTTCATTTGTAGTATGTGGTAGACCAAAAAGTTTTGCCGTTATTTTCCTTTCAGATTTTAGTACTTCTTTTCCATTCTCTCCAATTGTCATACAAGTCAGCAATTCATTATTGCATGAAATTGCCCAAGTGCTTTGAAGCTGTTCTTTTTTATTAGGAGATAAGTATACTACAAGTTCGAGTTTAGCATGACCGGCTCTATTGACTGTGCGATACAAATTTTCTATTTGGCCAAAGTTATTAATGAATTTAAACAGATTGTCTGTTTTACCCTTTGCAGGCATGTCCCAAAAGGTGATTTTGGTCCTTTTCAATTTCGTCTCCTCATCCATATTATGTTTAAGGTGAAAGACCTCTGTTATACTTTTTTCTGCATTTTTCGGCACGTACAATACTTCTTTCTCTTTGTTTGACTTGATGATAGGCACGTTTGTTTGTTCTGTTATACTTTCCCCTTCATACTTTAAATTTAATCTATTTCCCGGAGCATGTATCGACCCATATATATTCTTTTTGTTTTCAGATAAATCTTTCTCTTCTTCTATATCCATAATACTGCTAAGTTGTTCCTCAGTGCCATAATCTAGACAGCCTGTTTTTGAAAGCACCAATAGTATTTTCTTTTTTCCGCTAATTCCTTTTCTAAAGTTTCTTTTTTTAACTGGTTCTCTTTTTCTTCCTGTAGGTGAAGTTCCTTTTCTTTAAGCAGTGCTTCTTTATTTACTTGTTCTTGTTTCTTAATTTCTGCCTCTGAAAAATTCACTAAACTCTTTCCAACGATCCTCTGGACCAAAATTTTTCATAAACGCTAACCTACGAAAATTTTGTAGTTAGTATTTTTATATATAACAAAAACTTTATCTAGAAGCAGCTTGGATTCAGGACTTCAGATTGCATGTGAAATAGAGCTGAAAAAGATTTCTCCTTGTGGGTTTGGTTCTCCGGGTGGAAGACTTTGTTGCTATAGAAAATGTAGTAGAGCTAAAACTCTGGAGTTTTTTGTCAGAAGATGTGGAAGTTTAGACAGAAACATACTTTTGGTTATCAATACTATTCTACAAAACGTAAAACTTACACTCTTTACAAGTTTTGGTGCCCTCGATATTTCTCCTTGGTTTTTTCGAAACTTTCGCCAAAAAGTGGGAAATCTAGCTTATCCCCTCCAAAAGATCAGCAATGTTTACTCCTCCCAATTTGGAAATGCACCTACCAAATCAGAGCCCGGTCACGAGTAAGTTTCGACGCTTGTGAAATAAACAATGAATGATACGTGAGGATGATCTAAAGAAAATACCGGAAAAAATTTCTTTTCTTCTAGAAGTTTCTTTTAGGCGTAGTTTTTTTTTTTTTTTTTTTGCTAGTTTTGGTTTTTTGTCTAGGCCCTTTTTTTATATCTCTTTTTGTTTCTCATTTCATTTGTTTTTCTTAAATGGTTGATTTATCCCCACCATTGATGCTAAGTGGGAAAGATTTGAAGGGAAATCCTCTGTCGCTCTTTGACGTGGGCTGACAAAGTTTATATCTGCTTTATTTGTAAGGTGGTATACCGGTCGCATGTAGGTGCTCTCGAAGTAACCGCATGACATTGAATTTAGTTTAAAGTATCATATATTAATGGGCTATAAATAGTACTTAATACTGGTTTTAATAAAATATCGGCAAGACATGTCAAAGAGTTAAAAAAAAAAAAAAAAAAATTTCTGCCTCTTGTAATTCTAAGATTCACAGAATAGCTAATTCCACCAATGGGTGTGCAATGTTCATAAATTTAATGATGAACTCTTCTTGTTCTTTGTTGCTTGTTTCATATCTTAGTGCCGGAATATCCTTCAAAATCTTATCAGTCGGGTTGTTTAGGAAATCTCTAACTGCATCTAATTGTATAGTGATTATCTCCATCTGCATTTAGAACTTTCTAGAAATCTATTTTTAGAGTTCAATGTTGTGTTCACATGACTGAAGTGGACGTATTTGTTTATTTAATCAATTAGATTGTTCGAACGTGATTTCTTTGTTTACTCGTTTGGTAATGTTTATTTGTTTTTGTTTACGTGTAATTTAATCAGAACAAAACAGATCTGCAATACAGGGTCTTAGCTAGTCCCCAAAAATTCTTCAAAAAATTTTTCTGAAAAATTAAATTTCTTGATAGTAAGTTATTTATAGGAGCTAGTTCCAAGTGTGTTTACTAAACTACTGTTTATTTTGAGTAACTTTTCTTTTATCTTATGCAAGTTTAGTGCCTTTACTAGTGTGATTTTGGGTATTAACCAAAATTTGTGTTATGATATTTTTGGAAATATGGATCAGCGAAGAGAGTTTTTGATTTTTTATAGTATTTAATTATTAAAATTTATATATTACAAGTATAATTTATTTAAATTAAGTGTTATAAAATAAAAATTACTATATATATATTTACTAAGTTTCTCAAAACATTTGATAAAAAAGTGAGAAATTTAGCACAAGTTCTCTTGTCTAATTTTAACTAATTAGATTATAATAGTTTTGTCTTAGTTAATGCTATTATTAACTGAGTGCTATTGTAATATGCGAAAGTTGGTAATAACTAAAACAATTTTCTAGTTGATAGTTGATTAAACAATAATAATAAGTATTATTTTTTAATTAATTTTTAATAGCGACTGTATTATTGATAAATGCTATATTTGCAGTAAGACATTTATATAAGGGAATAGAAATTTGTCGCACCTGCAACATGTTGCACCCCACGATTCGGCCAATCAAATCGCACGATTTTGTAGACAAAAATTTTATTTTTTAAAAATTCAAAATTTTACTAGTAAAATGTAAAAATAAATAAGCGATATCAAAATATATAATGTAAACTTTTATTCTGAACAACTTTTTCTAAGTCATAAAGATAGATTATCTTAGTAAAAAAAAATGATTTATAAGAAAAATGAAAAATTTTGAATGTTAGCACATATAAAACTTTTTTTTTACTAATATAAATCTATCTTTACATTTAAGAATAATATGTAAAATTTTATGTTAAATAACTTTTTCTAAGTTAAAAAGGTAGATTGTTTTAGTAAAAAAAAAACTTTTATATGTGCTAACTTTGGAAATTTTTGATTTTTCTTATAAAACGTTTTTTTTTACTAAGACTATCTATCTTTATGGCTTAGAAAAAGTTGTTCAGAATAAAATTTTACGCTATATAGCATGCTATTTTATATAAATTTTATACTTTATTATGTAAAATTTTTAATTTTAAAAAAAAATTTTTTTTGCCTATAAAATCGTGCGATTTGATTGGCCGAACCAGGGGTGCGACAAATTTATTTTCCCTTTATATAATTAGTTATTGTTATATAGTTTAAAGTATATACAGTTGCCTCTCTCTTATCTGAACAGGCCGTCCCAAGAGATTTTGTTCGGTATAGAGAAAGTTCGTAATATAAAATTTCTCTTTCTAAACCGAACTCTAATAAAAATTCGGTATATAAAGAGTTACTAATAAATTTTTTTTCTTACTAAGTTAATGATACATGTTCATAATTGAAAGTTGTAGAGCTCATCGAAACGCAATTAACGGTGGTTAGATCATCCAAATCGGCCCAGTGGATGGCAAGATATCGTCAAAAAACGATTGGCCGACTATATAAAAATTTGTGACGAAAATTTCATATGAAAATCACTATAGGCGAAATGTGCGCGTGCTCCATGTAAAACTTTTTTTCTTACTAAGTTAACGATACATGCCCACTAATTGAAAGTTGTAGAGCTCGTCGGGATGCATCTAACGGTGGTTAGATCATCCAAATTGGCCTAGTAGATGGCAAGGTATCGTCGAAAAACGATTGGCCGACTATATAAATTCTTTATGTAAACAAATATTGTTTACATAGAGATTTTATATAGTCGGCCAATCGTTTTTCGACGATATCTCGCGATCTACTGGGTCGATTTGGATGATCTAACCACCATTAGATGCGCCTCGATGAGCTCTACAACTTTCAATTAGTGGGCATATATTGTTAACTAAGTAAAGAAAAAGTTTTAGATGGCGCACGCGCACATTTCTCCTATAGTAATTTTCATGAGATTTCCGTCACGGATTTTTATATAGTCGGCCAATCGTTTTTTGACGATATCTCGCCATTCACTGGGCCAATTTGGATGATCAAACAACCATTAGAAGCATCTCAACGAGCTCTACAACTTTCAATTAGTGGACATGTATCGTTAACTTAGTAAGAAAAAAAATTTTAGATGGAAGACGGCTCATTTCACCTATTCTCCAGTTGATAGCCGGAATATCAATTAATTATATAAAATAAATTTTATTCATAATATAAAATAAATTTAATTAAATAAAAAATTAAATGTACGAATTAACTTGAGTTTGGATCCGGAATAGAAAATTTACTATGCTAATTCGGTATATCCAGAGGAAATATATATAAAAATATTTGTTCTGAAAGTTTTNTTTATTCATAATATAAAATAAATTTAATTAAATAAAAAATTAAATGTACGAATTAACTTGAGTTTGGATCCGGAATAGAAAATTTACTATGCTAATTCGGTATATCCAGAGGAAATATATATAAAAATATTTGTTCTGAAAGTTTTAGTTCGGATTATCAAGAGTCTGGTATATAGAGGGCTGGATTAGAGAGAGGCAACTGTATGTATTTATGATCTAGAACATATTACGGATTAGATGGGCATAGGAAATTTTTTAAAAATTTTTTTTTGTTTTTTTTTTTATCTAGTGATCCAGATTGAAATTTTCATGATGGGTCAAAATACTATATAATTGTTAAAGATTTGTTAATTGTTATATCTTTACAATTAAAAAGTGAAAAAAAAACAAAATAGAAGATCTAATTATAAACAAACGATCTAATCTGATCTTGTAGTACAGAATTTGAACATCGTTGAACTATTTCGAACTATTTCGAAAAATTAGTCTAATGCGCGATCCAGGTTACAAATTTACTGATTTAGCTTGGTTTCCTAGTCCTAAATATTTTGAAAGGGTTCGAAATATTTCGTAACATATTTTGAAATTACTTTCATAATATTTCGAAAATTTGATATTTTGAAATATTTCGAAATATATTACGTAATAGTTTGCTTATATTACGGTTCGTAAGACCTTATGTAAGATTACGCTATTATAAATTTGCTGATATGACTATGTAAAATCTCTATATAAATAATATTTGATTATAAGTCAGTAGAAAAGGAGCAAATCATTTTTAGTAAAATTTTTTAATTTTTAAATTAAAATATCTTAACAACTATTTAATCAAATTTTCAAAAATTTTTTATTTTAATCTTAAAAATATATAGAATTTAAATAAAAAAATTTATAAATTTATTAAGATAGTTGTTAAAATATGTAAGCTTAAAGTTAAATAAACTTTTAAAAAAAATTTGGTCCTTTTTTTACTAACTCACTCTATTTGTTTATATAGAAATTTTATATAGTTGATCAAATATTTTTTAATGATATCTTACCATCTACTAGGCCAATTTGGATAATCAAACTACTATTAGATGCATTCCAATAAGCTCTACAATGTTTAATTAATTGACATATATTATTAATATAATAAAAAAGGGTTTAGATAGGTGCTTGGGTCTATAGTAATTCTTATATAAGTTATAATCTGTATCATATTTTACGGATTCATATTATTTCACCAACAATTACTTCATTGACATAACATTTCAATGACAATATACTCAATGACAAGTTTATTTTACCAATAGCTTGTTTCACCAAAGCTCATTTCACTGACAAGTTTTTTTTTAAAATGCATACTAAATTTAGCTCTAATTCTATTTAATTTTACTCTGATTCTAACAACAATAACCAGAATTACTTTGTTAGTAAAATGAGCTTTGGTAAAATAAACTGTTAGTAAAATGAACTTGTTAGTAAATAATTGTCAGTGAAATATTATGTCAGTTAGGGTCCGAAACGGGCCGGGTCAGGCCGGGTACCTGTGGACCCGGACCCGACCCGTTAACTTACAGGCCCGGTATGGACCTGACCCATTAACATATGGGCCGGGTCGAACCCGACCCGTTAACTTATAGGCCCGGCATGAACCCGGCCCGTTAATTTATAACCCGGTCCGACCCGACC
>QKWP01003095.1:25530-35729 GCA_003550325.1 Gigaspora rosea | reverse complement strand
ATATTGAACATTGGAATAAAAACATATACCATTCTCTAAGTATTGAAGCAAAAATAGAAGAAGTAGAACAAATATTAGGATACAAATTTCCTAAAGAAATCAGACCAATTAACCATTGGGACCTTTGTGAAACATTAATTAAAATAATCAACAGTTGGAAAGAATATTTGGGACCAACTCAAAGTCAAAAAAAAGAAATAAAAGAACTTCTTAAAATTCAAAAAAAACTTGACGAACAAGACTAATTCAAAAACTAATTGACGAAAACTTAAAATGGCAACTAACACTGGAACTCCAGAAACCTCAACTAATAAGAGTGAAGGCGCAACACCTTCCCAACAAAATGGTATATACAACAGGATACTACGTAAACCTGTAAGAACCATATTTAATAACAAAAGAACAACACGAAGAATTAATCGAAAAAACTACTCACAAAATAAACAAGTACCTAAAAGAAGTACACAACAAGATAGAACAACAAACCAAAATAGATCTGACAGATATATTGCAACAAGTGAAGAAGTAGAAAACATTCAAAAATGTTCTGTATGCCACAAAAATGGACATACACAATTTGAATGTAGATTCTCAATTTGCAAAGAATGCAGAGAAACTGGACATAACAGAAAAGACTGTCCAAACTTCATATACAACAAATGCAACCAATATGGACATCAAACATGGGAACATGATATCCCCTATCAAGAGTGTAAACAGTACGGATGTTATAGAAAATCATGCAGAAATTTCAAAAAGAGGAAAAGGAATTTCCAAGATTTGAAAATAGTTACAAAATCAAAAGAAATCAACGAAGATTGGAACGACATAGGCTTTTGGTAACTGAACAAATAATAAAGAATGTAAACACTGTTTCAAGAAATATGAAATAGGAAATTGTGAAAAAAGAAGGATTGAATGGCAGAACAAGACATTCAAATGTGGATGCGACCAAAATATGGTCAAAAGAAGAAGCTCCGGCAATGGAACGCCTACTTCCATCTCCTTTAAAATAAAACATACTTACCACTATTGTGGATGTAAAACCAATTTTGAAAGGAATGATCTTCAAGAAATCATTACCCAAGAAGGAAACACCTTACTATATTGTAAAAATTGCAGATACAATTTTGCAGAGCAACTTCCAAAAGGAAACAATCAAAAAGAAGAAATAATGGTACAACTTCTAAATGAAGGAGAGATTCGCACCTGTAAAATTTGTATAAGACCAGGAATTCGAAATAGTATGATCAACCAAGATCAACACTTCTTCTGTAACCTAGAAGAAAAATATGCATGGAAGGCATGGATTGATTTAACACATAATGAGAATATGAATCTAAAAACTAGATTATATCACTACTGTTTCTCAAACAAAAGCGCAGGAAGCTTTTACAATTTAAACCTCACAAAGATGATTAAAATAATTAACTTCTTAAGAGGGTTAACTCCAATTGAAAAAGCGTTAGAGGAAACAGATAATGACGTTTACACACAATATTCAAGATAAGAAGATTACGAAAAAATCATTTTACAATATTTGAATTCCCCAATAAAGAA
Organism: Gigaspora rosea; assembly: GCA_003550325.1. Taxonomy (NCBI): domain Eukaryota; kingdom Fungi; phylum Glomeromycota; class Glomeromycetes; order Diversisporales; family Gigasporaceae; genus Gigaspora; species Gigaspora rosea. Next base: position 34,169 of record QKWP01003095.1, on the reverse strand, counting down.
GAACACGTTGAATTAACAAAACAAACAATAGAAGAATTTAGAAAGAAAGCTGAAGCTCAAGGACTATACAATATATCAACAAGCAAAGGAAAAGAACTATGGAAAGAACCTATTACAAATGCAAGATATTGTAACGGAGAATGTAACTCCATATTCTCAGAAGATAATCATATTTATTTTGAAACAAACAATCAGGAAGCATATTGCGAATATTGTTACTTTACAGAAGTAAGACAATTCACAAAATGTACCACTTGTCAATCATGGTGTCAATCACCAGAAGAAAAAGAAAATCGAAGATGCCAAGAGTGTACACAAATAGGAACATCCAAATTCATTGAAAGGATTGAAGAAATAGAATGGAGACAAGAGATTAAAAATCTCAATAGAAACCTCAATGAAATTAGAGCAGAAATCCTTACTCTATGAAACCTAGTGGAACACTACATATTTAACGAAAGAAATATCTATAGAAATGATATTAAATTTTATACTGAAATATGTAATCTTTATAAAACAAGAGCTGATAACACAGAACATTATTTAGCAAGCACCAGGGTGGCATACTATAATACCCATCTGCAAACAATTGAAGATCAATATATATATTAATCTTGATAGGAGCGTTCTACACCAAAGAGAATTAGAATTACAACAAGAAATTAGTGACATTGAAGAATTACCATTACCCAATGAAGAAAAAGCATTGGAAACCGTCATTCAACAAAATCAAGAATTATTAACTGTACCACAACTAATCTGAAGTAAATCATCCCTGGAACAGAGAATCCAAAAACGCGATGAATGTACAGAAATCCTAGAATCAGAATTCCAAAAAGCCAAGAAAATTAAAATAGACTTAACTACTGATTATGTTAACAAAATTGACAAAAGTTTATCTGTACCAAATTCGCCAAGCTTGATAATTACCTTTATCAAATAACTTAATATTTATCACTTATTATTCAAATATTTCATATTACCATATATAGTTTATCTTATATTTTATAACTAGTCAAACTTTATCAAAAATATTTATGTACACATTACAATAAGGACGCTTTAGAGAAATAGGATAATAAAAAGTAATTATACCCGTTTTGGAAAGAAAGAGACTGTACTATGCGATGGAAGGGGCATAGCACAAAGGAAAAACAAAAATATTTACAAGCAGTGCCTTATGAAGCACATAAGACTTAATATCAACTTATTGGGAAAAATACTTAACAACGCCATTGAAAAAGAATTAGTCATAATATTTACGCGTTAATACACTATCAAGTGTAAATAATGTTAGAATGTGGCTAGGGTACACAATAAGGTTTATAGCTCGAATAAGTCAATACTTTGTAAACTTATCTCATGCCCACCAGAATGCAATAGCCGACATATAAACATTATTAGTCATAGAAATTGGGGCTTGACCAACGCGAAGGAAATTATATCAACAAATTACTATATTTAGGAAGGATAACACATGGAATCACATGGACATGCGACAAAGATAAGACGAGTATAACCCAAAATATTTACACACTTTACTAATATTTCATTCTGATAATGAAATATCCATGCAAACAATTTCATTGAAATAATGAAATTACACGAAGAAATTCTCACATTCCAAAAGAATTTAAGAATATTCATAGTTGTCCGATAATGATTGAACAACTATAAAAGAGACAAATTAAAACCCACTACCACTATGGGTCAACGTTATATACAAAAAAATTTCTAAAGCTCATTGAATGAAGCAACAGAAAACTATTTGAACATCCAAACGACTTAGAATTAGAGTCATTAAACAGGCACTTAACTAACAAACAGAATACTGTTATAATCAAAATTGAATTAAAACAAACAAAGAAATTGTATCAAAAAATACAATTCAGACTTACTCAACAAAAAATCCAACTAAAAAAGAAATAATTATATGAATACCACTGTAGTTATAGAAGCAGTACAGCAAATATTCAACATCATTAAGGAAATCAACCTTAATGAAACAGAAATAGAACACCTATTCCTATTAATAAATAACAATTGATGGAACAAACACCAACTGAAGTAATAAACAGAGAAGCAAACCTTAAAGCAGTAAAACAATTACTCAAGGAGTAAACTCAACTATTAAAGCTATTCGAAAAACAGACGATTGTAGGATACTCGAATACATTCAACAACAAATACAAGATTTGCTTATATACATCAGACAGGACTTGACAACCATTGAAGTCACAGGAACCTTACCACCACCTGAAGACAACGATAGATTTGATTTCGAAGATAATCAAGAAATTGAAAACTCAGATCCAGATCTTAGTAAAATATACCTAAACTCACCAAGAAACGAAAGTCAATTATCAGTATAAAATGACTGAAATATTTGAACAAGAAGCATACCAACAGTATCTAGAAGTGTATAACAAAATGAGAAATGACCTACCCGATCCAAAAGATCATATTCCAGAAACTCATAGTAAATTAGAAATGAAACAGATGATACATAAAATTTACATGACCAAAGAAAAAATAGGACTAACAAAAGAACTTGAAAAGTATTTAGAAAAATACAAAAAGCATCATCCAAAACTTGAAGAATATATCGAAACCTTTAAAAAAGAGTTCCTAGAATTACAAAAAATGAAACAAGAATTACTTGATGAATATAAAAACCAAGTAATAAAAGATGAAGCTAGAGAAACAAGAGAACTTCTGAAAGAAAACGAATTCATAAACACATGGCAAATAATCAAAGTACCAAACATGCAAGAACCATGGAAAAATTATATCTTCTATGAAGAATATATTTTAACAAACCCAAAACCATTACAAAAAGACTTAAAGAAAGCTCAAAATTATTTCGCTCAAAAACGAATAACTGCAATAATTAATAAATGGAAAAATGAACAAACAATGTATGAATTTCAAAAATTAGAAGAACAAGAAGTAATGGAAAAACTCCTGAAAGAACCTAATAATGAAGAGTTCAAAGAATTAAAAGAAAAGTTAATCAAACTTAGAAAAGTTGATAAGAATGTAGACCAATATCTTTCACAAAAAGAATTGGAAGAAGAAGGATTCACCATACTAAACTCATTCGATAACAACAATGAAATAATAAACTCCAAAGAACAAAGCAAACTACAAATACCTAAACATTTCACAGAACTAAGGTATAGCAATAAACCACCACCCTTTTATTTCAACAAAAGGCAAAAAAGATTCGAATTTATTGATGACCAAAAATCAACAAACTATTCACAAGAATTTATAAAAAATTGCAACAACTTAGGAATAACCCTTGGAGAAAACTTATTAACATACAAAGGAGAAACCACCTCCACAAAACAACTAGAAAGGTACCGAATTTGGAGAAATCAAATTGAAAAGTCATCACTCTTTAATCATACACCAATACCAGGATTAGAACATGAAATTATAATGAAAAAGATTAATGATCTTAACGAAGAAAATGAACAAACCTTATTCTCAAACTTTAAACATCTTGATAATAAAAGAAAAGATATTCAAGAAATACAAAAAGTTGTGGAAGAAATAAGACCACAAGCAGCAATAAACAGAATCTTAAAAAATTCGACAACAATAGTACAATGTGTAGAAGAAAATCTATTCATAAAAATAGCCGCATCAAAGATGAAGGAACTACAACCAGAACAATATATTAAATAGAAAGAACATATGGATCAAGAAATCCAATATTATTATAATCAAAACCTAAAAGAGAATTGACACTTCTCTTTAAAGAATATTCAAACAAATCAAATTAAAAAAGGATATGATAATCTACATGAGATGTTAAATCATGACACCTTAAAACTCAACTTTATAGTAATCGATGGAGCAATAGCAGTAGGAAAAACTGCATTATGTCACTGGCTCAAAGAATGGCTGCAAAAATTAGGACAAACTGTAATTCTACAAGAAGAAATCACTTTACAACATAAAGATTTATTAAAAATGTTCTATAAAGACCCAGAAAGATACAACTTTGCATTACAACTAATCATTATCAATGAATGGAACATGATGTATCAACAATTACATCGACTACAACACGAAGAAAAAATTCCTGATAACACTTATATTATCGAAGATAGAACAGTATACAGTACACAATTCTTCACAGCGGAAAATATTAAAGATGAATTTGAAATAGCAAAATTACAACAAATGCTTGAACATTCGACATTCAATTTATTACCAAACAAATTAAATTATACCATATTCTGCGAACCAGGAATTGAACAAATGATAAAATGGTTTAAACAAAAAGAAATCGAAGGGAACAAAGGAACTGATAAAGATATTCCAAAAGACTATCTTATTCAAATCTATAACAGATATCTTAAAATGATCAAACAAGTTCACCCTCAATACATCAGAATCGATAATAAAATTCCAAATCTAGAACACATGTTCAGAACTCTATTCATACACGAAATGCATGAAACAGAAGGATATAATCAAGAAAAGATTTACCAACTACAAGAATATTGGGACGAATATCTAGAACCCAAATTAGCAAAAATTCCTACCAAATCATACACTGTATTAATACCATTTACCAAAAAAGACCAAAAATGGCAAATACTTACAGCACAAAGACTGGATGTAACCATTTACCCCAACCAATATGAGACAATGGGAGGAAGCATCGAAGAAACAGACAAAGGAATATTCACCGCAGCAATAAGAGAATGCGAAGAAGAAACTGGATACACACCAGAAGAAATAAGAATGCAACTCATTCTAAACCATCAATACCTTTCAATCAATAAAAATGGAACTCAAACATGCGTGAAAGGAATTCACGATATTGTCAAGTGGAAAAAAGAATACAAATCTTTACATTTATATATTACGTATATCCAAAAGAATACGAAAAATTCACCAACAAAGAACCTGAAAAAGCCTCACCTAGAAGATAGATGACGCTCGAAGAAGTACAACATGAATTATTTACACCATCAATTCATTATTACAAAGAAGAAATCTTTGATAAACATATACCCGCATATTGGGAAGAATTTACCTTAAAAAGAAGAGTGTGTACAAAAGGCACACATTGTAAAATAGAAATGATCAACAGATATTTCTAAGTGATGAATAACACTGACCTTCAACATAATTGAAGAAACCTGCACAGGTTAAAGGACGAATCATCCTCAAGGGCCAATGCACCGAACAGCGTGTACAGGGCGATCCACCCCGCACATTTTCCGACCACGCATGTGATACCCAGAACGTAACACACCTATACCAAATCGAAATTATCGTAATTAGAAACTATACTCGAGGTATAGCAATAACTATTATTTAAAATTACTAACGATAAAAATTAGTCATAGCAAAACAATTAGTCATAGTATTTACAACATATTTTTAGCAAGATAGCACAAACCTTTTAGCTATAGACTTCTCGAATGTATAAATACGATAGCTTTTTACCTTTGAAACACTAGCCGTTATTAATTTGACTTGACAAAACAGAAAGAGTCGTAACGGACAACCTCGTAACCCTTATTACATTAGTCGTTGCATACTGCAACTTGACAAATATTACCCTTATATTTAATGGAATAAGACCTTAGAAGGCGCCCAACACCTTTATACAATTACTCTTAGTATAATACATGTGAAAGAAACATGTAAAGAACCGTATTAGCGCACAAACGTGCATAAAGTACAAGCACTTAAAGCTATTTGACATAGCGCCCAACTGGTAGAAATTAACTACCAACTATCAAAAGAGAGTATCATTAACTTGACCCACTCTCCTTTCAAATGAAAAACACTAAGCTGTTGGCATACAACAATGACAACCCAACGTGCAAAACAATACTCAACAAAGTATTAACAAAGGCGCAAGTGTATTATCAAACACTAAGTACAATACGTACAAGAACAATATTACTTCATACATATTATATCAAAAATATTATTATAAACTTATTTAAGGACCAAACGAAGTCCAGATTATTTTATTAAATAAAGAAATTATTTTATTAAAACGAAACTTGCTGTGCAAATAACTTTACAAATTATCCTACTACATAAAACTGAATTAACTATTGAATAAAAACCTTATATAACTAATAAACGAATATACCAAAGAATAAATAAGCTGTATACACAAAAGAGAAAGGAAGCCCAACCTTTGAAAATGACAAGTAATACCCCAGAAAACTTATCCAACTCTGCAAACAGTAGGCATAGCCAACCTACAAACCTCAAGTAACCATTCCAACTTGAAACAGTACTCAATAATTAAATACACTACAGAAAGTAGTAAGAAACCAGAGAAACTGGAATATAAAAAATATATGATTATATTAAAGTAAAGTAGAAAAGAAGAAGCCACAAATTGGCATACTAAAAAGAAAGTAAAATCCGCCGTTGGCACAACTAAAAGGAATACAAGCGCGAAACTATCTATATAAAATCTATTCAAGCAAAAGCATAATCGTCATAGAGCAATAGAAGCTTAATCAACTCATACAAGTACCAAGACGAGGGAAAGTACCATAGTGAAGTTAGCAAGAGATCTACAGGATAGATACCAACTAACCTAATCTGACAACCAACTGAACTAAGGCTGTAAAGGCTAACACGAAACCTTACGTTGACACTATTAGGCCGATCACCTGACAAGACAACCATATTGGAAACTCAGACACTAAGGATTGAACTATTGAACGAATGCGATACATATTACAAATCACGATTACCAAATTAATGAAGAATATAACTACAATAACCATTATACTATTAATAGCTGCAATACAACAAATAGTCAAAGCTCAAAACATTAACGTCACAGTACCAGTCATAACTGTTACTCAAACTCCAACAAACGTACCATCTCCAACAACTATAATCACAACTCAAACTGTAATACAATCTCCATCAACAAACTACTTTAATGACGCAAATGCTGTAAACACACTCGTTGCTGAACTCGTAACAATAGCCATATCAACAATAGTAATCACAATCATAATCTGTATAAAGAAAAGGAATACAAAAGTCCTGAAACAACAAATACAACGTTTGGCCACAACCCAAACATCTAGACCACTGGATTACCAAGGATATCCATAAACAACACGTAATTTGAAATTACAAAGCTTATAAACAAAAGTATAAAAATAGCTGCAAAACTCATACCACGAATGACATATCTACATTTGGACATAAACGACATTAAACATTACGACATACCAACATTAATATCATTCATAGTACTCATAACAACAATAATATTTGGAATATTATTCACGATATACACCTGTTTAAGGAAAGAAACACATACTGGAATAATAGAAATATCTAAGACAACTGATGCTAACAACAATAATATTAATAATTAGTACAACATTACTACTTATAGCAATACTTATATCCACTATAACAATATCTATATTTATTCACAATCAACAATACAAGAAGCTTATCAATAATTAATGACTCACAATAACTAATGACTGAAACTAACTCAACAACTCTTTACTGTACAACATTTGACAACATTCCACTAGCGACACAACTATTATACATAGAACTTATTGCTATATTCATAGCACTACAATTTATAGTATCACTATACTGCTGTTGTAAACACCAACGCTATATAAAGAAGGTCAACAAGACCATACCTAGAGCAGATCAATACCTTAACACTGACTCAACTTGCTGTTGTTAACTAAAAATAACTCAACAATATATGTTTGGACAAAAGAAAAAGAAACCACAATATAATTACCAATATAGGACATCTACCTTACCAAAACAACCTATTAATAATCTACCAGCTATACCATATGTTAGACCACCTATGAACATACAAAGGCTACCACATCAAGTGATAATTGACCAAGACGTACAACATAGACTAAATCAAGGATACAAACCACCCAACTTGGCACCACCAAGGCCACCACTCAAACACTTGAACTAAAGAAATATATACCTAAACGATGAAAATAATTAATGTCTGAAAAAGATTCTAATCAACTACGATTATTGGAAATATACGGAACCATAACCATAGTCACAATATTATTCAGAGTATTAGCATTGATTATCATAACTCACGTAATAAAAGTTCAGAGAAACAACAAAAGTTAAGAAAAAGACAAAATATTACAGCTAACGATACTGACCAACTACTTTACGAACCAAACCTAAATAACCTAAAGAATACCAGAATATTCTAAGGAAACATGTCAGTAATACAAATATCTATAAAACCAAGTACGTAGTATCAACAATATTATAAACAGTCATATCACTATCAACATCATTGATAACTCAAACATCAACACCAACCTCAACACCTACAATTACTCAAACACCACAATACTTTCAAGATAGTAATGTAATTGAAACACTAGCAATATTAGGAACACTAATAATCAAATCAGCAATAGCAATAATATATAAAGCTAAACAACTTAAAAACAAAAATAACGAATTCAAAATACAGAAACAACAAGCTGATGACGCTAGAATTGCTGAACAAGTTAGACAAATCAGACAGAATTAAAAAAAGTTGATAAACAACAAGAAAGCAAAATAACTGTCATAACCACTGACAATAGTATAGCATCAATAAA
>QKWP01003095.1:0-22162 GCA_003550325.1 Gigaspora rosea | reverse complement strand
GATGAGTCTTGTATGTCAGCACAAAATTATAAAAATATCATCCAACAAAAGGTTGTGAAAGACCAAAATGCATTAAAATCACGTGCAGCTAGTTACCTTACTCGAAAAACTAGTGACTTAGTCGAAAGCGAAAAAAACCTGCCGTTGGCGCCCAATGTGGTAACTAAAAACAGTTACCCCGAACCCAAACACCTAACTAAATTGCAAAAAGGTTCGAGTAAAGCACACGTTGGTCAACTCATCATGTTAAATATTCATCGTTGGCGCCCAACGTGGTGATCAAAAAGGATTACCCGAACCCAAACCATTATAAAAATGATCACGTGTTGAAACAAACAACACGAACCCAAACCAATCAAACAAGATGTCTTGACAACAATATTGCTGACAGCAATGAGATACAATTGCCATTGACAAACCAACACATTAACAAAATAAAAATTAGGAATTTGCCCGAAAAGAAAAAGAAAGTACAATTTACGATTGCGAAAGAAAAAGAAACTAAAATGAATACTAATAAATGGGTAGAACTCAAGTATTTACCAAAATGGAATTCACATTTTATACAAAATATATTACCAAGAGCATATGACAAGCAGCTGAAAAGACTAAGAGAAATAGTCAAAGAAAATGAAAAGAGAAACAAACTAGTAGGAGTAACCATTGGAGAAGTAGAAAATCATGAATCTTCTCAATGGAATGAAATTGTACAACTGCAATAATCACACAGTCTAATATAGTACAAATATTTCTCAAATATGAAAATAATTCAGTAAAAGAAGGGAAACCAGATCAGACAGAAGTTATGAATATTATAGAAGTTAACAAAGAAATATGACTAAAAATGGTATTACATTTTAACATGGGACTATTCGTAAATGATCCATTATACAAACATGATAATGGAGAAAAGAAAGTCAATTGGAAAATAACCAGAATATTACAAGAATTAAAACACACTGAAAAAATGAATATAAAATGGGCAGTATTACATTTAGGAACAAAATCGATTGAGAAAGAAAGGATGTTATAGAAAACATCAACTACATACTAAAAAAGATACAGGAAAAAGGCCTGGATATAGGCATATTATTAGAAAATAGTGCAAGTACAAATTGCTTTGGATCATCATTGGCTGACCTCATGGATATCTTGAATAGTATAGACCAAGAGTTACGGTATAGAAACAAGAATAAAACAAGAAAAAGAATAGCAATCTGCTGGGATACCCAACATTATTGGGCACAGGACAAGGAAAAAGTGTACACGAATACCAGAATACATTAGATATGTATGGACATGAAATAATGCTAGCACATATAAACAACAATCCCCAAGAAGCAATATTTGGAAGAGGAATGGATAAACATGCGCATATACTAGATCCAATAGCTACTTTAACGCAAGATGTATTTAAAGCTATAATGCAGCATAAAGAGGTCTGTGCTGTAGTACTTGAAACATCAAATATAGAATTATCTGATCAAATTGCACAAATTCATGAAGTAATGAAACTAAGGGAATACGCAGACGATCTCCTAAAGGGAGATAAACGTTCAAAAGAATGGTCTAAGGAAAAAGACAAAGAACAATCTAAAGACTTGCAAAAGCAAGGAGAAGAATATATACCTGCAATACCTATGGGATACAAATTTGAAGATGAAGACATCGTCGAACTTGCAGAACAATTACAAAGAACAACCTTTAAAGCAGAAAATGAAAGACCTGCTAATCAAGGAAAGAAAAAATTAAACGAAATCCATAAAGAAAACGTATTCAAACAATTGGATGAAACGCTTAATCAAATATTACCAACGAAAAAAGGAAGTAAAAAAGGTAAAGAACCTGAAAAACTAGAAGAAACTAAACCCAATAAACAACTAATTGGACAAACAGTAAAATCAAAATTAAAAAGATTAGATATAGATTTATCCTCAGGAAACATTGTAAAAGATGAGAAAATCGATAGAACATTCAGAAAGCTTAAAGAAAGGCTTGAAATGCTCAACAACAAATATGGATATGTGAATGGATTAACTGAAGAAGAAATAGAAGACAAGTTAAAGAAATTTGTATATATAAAACCTATAGGAAATGATGCAAAACTTGCAGAAAATAGACAAGAATATATATGTAAAAATCTATAAGAAATAGATAAGGCAAATAATGCAATATTCTATGCAAATCGAAAAGAATTAAAAGAATTGCATGAAGCATATACAACAGATATTGAAGGAACACTAGGAATTCAAGCAATAGAATTAAAAGTATGGAAGAAATAGACAAAGAGAAATAATGAAAAACTTGCTGAAGCAGAAACATACTGTGAAAATAATAAAACAAAACAAAAAATACATAATAAAGAGTAGAATTTTATGATATACTTAGTGCAGATACTATATATGATGCCAAAGATATTGATAAAATGCTTCAACAACAGACATCCAATCAGAGAGAAAAAGTAAAACCAATACGCTAGAACCAGATGTAACTGGAAGAGTTACATATCAACCATATAATAAATACAATATACCAAAAGATCCTCAGTTTAAAAAAGAAAATGAGGCAGTAGGAATACCCATATCGCCAACAGATAATGATGACATTTATGATGAAGAAAGGTTATCACAAATGTCAAAATGGAATAATCAAATACCAAAAACCATATCACCTCAAAAGAACTCAATAATCAAAGCATTAGGGAATGCTTATGAAACAGGGAAAAGCTTAATACCATGTGGAAGAAGATCCTTAGTACAAAGCTCAAGACCAACAACACCATCACGTCTTAATCCAGACTGGAAACAGGAAAATGAAAGAATACATACTCCAATACCAATAAATTATGATGAAAGCCCAAACTATTACAACAGAAAACATAGTAGATTATCTAAACCAGAAATGCCAAAATCATTCAGACGGGAAATTCTAGATGAAATTGAAGATTTTAGTAATAATAAACATAGAAGAACTCAAAACTATGATTACACTACACCAAGTTCATCAAGCATTAGAACTACAAGCTCAAAAAGGAGCCAAGAAGAAGAAAAAGATGCTAACAATCAAGTTGACAGACAAATAGAAGAAGAGCAAGGAGGATTTGGAGAAAATAGTAATAATCCAACAACTCCCACAACCAAAATGGAAGATAACCAACTATATCGAAAAATACCAGTAACAGATACCTGGGGAGGAAAAACAAGGACAACATATACTTGGGTACCAGATAGATTACCATCATTTAACGAAATATATGGAAATGATGATCATTATTCCATAAACAAATCAATAAATGAAGAAGAACTTGATGAAGCAATAGAACAAGCTAATAAAGAAAATCTAGAAAATCAAGAAAGATATGGATACACTGAAGATGAATATCAGACAGAAAATGAACAAGACGATGCTAAATCAGAAAGTACTTTACATATTCGACTCAATCACTTACACAAACTACAAAAGAAAAGAATAATACCAACCATTATTCAAGAAAATAAAAAAGGAAAAATATATAGTAATGAAAAGATTACTATACCCGCATATACTATGCAAAGTGTACAAATACAACCATGTAATCAAACAAAAGTAGTAGTAGGAACCCCACTACGAATGGCTGAAAAAGGAATAGCAATCCAACCGGGATTACCAAATGGGGAAAGAATCATCATAATGAATGTCTCTGCACGAGATTTAAAAATAAGTAAAAATGAACATATTGGGAATCTAGAACCATATGAGGATACATCAGAATACCTCACACTAAATGAAATAACAGAAACTGAAAAAGAACGTATCAAAATACTTAAAGAAAGATGTGGAACAGAAGTATGGAAAATACTTGGAGATTTACTAACAGAACATGTAAATGAGTTTAGAGAAAAACAAGAACAAGGAACTCATGTAAATAGAAATATCATAGCTGACATTGTATTAGAAACAAATAAACCAGATTCAGATATACCTCTTAATGACAAAAATCAGGGAGTAAGAAAATATACTCCAGAAGAGGAAAAAACTATTAAAGAACTAATGGAAGATTTAGTCAAAAATGACGTAATATATCCAGGAAATAGTGAATGGGCAAGTAATGTACAAATAATAACTAAAAAAGATGGAAGAAAAGCTATAGTAATAGACTATAGAAGGCTTAATAAACATTTACTAAAGTTTAAGCAACCATTACCTAATGTACAACAATTCCTACAAGACATATCTCGACATAAATATTATACAACAATGGATTTAAAATCAGCTTATTGGCAGCTGAATATACACCCTAAGTCGCAGAAATATACTGCAAGTAGATTTGGAAGATTTGGAATCTTCCTATGGAAAAGGTTACCCTTTGGGATAACCACAGCACCAGCATACCTGATAAGAGAAATGAATAAACTATTAGGAGAAAAATATTGGATAAAAATATATATGGATGACTTAACAGTCGTAGCAAGTTCGCCTGAACAAATGAAAAACTGTCTAAAGTGGACTTTAGCAAAGCTCAAAATTGGGGGCTTGAAGCTAAAACCAAGTAAATGCGAATTTTTGGTCAAAGAAACGACCATACTAAATTTCAAAGTATCATATGGGAAAATCTACAAAAACGCAATGAAATCCGCATTAATAGATCAAAAAGTTGAACCAACCAACAAAAAGGAAGTACAAGCATTTATGGGATTTATGAATTACTTTAGACCATATATCCTAAATTTTGCAGACATAGCAGCACCGTTATATGAATTAACGGGTAACAAAGATTTTAAATGGACTAAAGAATGTCAAAAAGCATTCGATACACTAAAAATAGAGGTAAAACGAAACATATATTTATCATTCCCAGATCCTAACAAACCATTCTTTATGGAATGTGACGCTTCACAATACGGAATTGGAGCAATACTTTATCAAGAAGATGAAGATCGAGAACATTACAAGGTAAAAGATATGTTATCTCGTAAAGAACTCTTAAAGGAGGAACTACAAAAAGACTATTCTAAACCGCCTAAAGCAACAAGACGAATTATAGAAATTGGCTCACATGGATTAAACGCAAGTCAACAAAATTGGCCTGCAACACAAAGAGAAATGTATGCAATCTTTACATTTCTAGAACAATGGAGACATTATATTGGAAATCAGAAAATACATATTTATACGGATGCAACAGGCATCTCAGCAAACAAGAAAAGTAAGAGTACAAGTAGAATCATTGAAAATTGGATTTATAGAATGTTAGAATTTGATTTCGAAATTCACAGAATTGAAGGAGCTGAAAACAAAGCAGCTGATTTATTATCAAGAATAGCAAATAAACATATAGATATTGGTGATAAGAATAAAACAACAGACGAAATAATACAAGAAGTAATGAAAGAAGAAAAAGAGATTGTGATAGTTAATCACTACCATAATCGAAATCATCGAAATCATCGTTATCGTCACTATGGGTATAACCTGCCCAACAATTACAAATAAGATGATTACAAAAACGACAATTATGACTATCTAACCAAGAAAAATCCAAAGAAAATTCTTTACCAGAATTATTCACTCTGAAAGAAACAGAAACCTCAATGCCATTGAGATAATCCTTTAAATAATAAAGAGCGTGAATACTTGTACCATCAAAATACTCGCAAGAAATCTCGTTAGATTCAGTAACGATTGAATCATCAGAGGAATAACCTTTATAGAAATTTAAAATCTCTACCTCAATGGGAGTAAGATCTAGGAAGGGACTGGATTCCCATTCCTTATAACCATCTTCTCTCTCAACTTCAGGATCATAAACATCATTACCAGAGGAAAGCTCGAGATCAATAGTCTCCTCAAGAAAAGCTTTTAGAGAAAAATTTGGATCATTAGGATCACAACTATGCTCATGGATTACATTCCTATAATCAGCATCATTAAGGACGTTATTACTATAAAGGAACCAAGAAAATTGAGAAGAACGGAGAAGGGTAAAACCCTCCTCATCCAAAAGAGAATTAACAACACTATTAACTACAATGTTAATATGAGAGGCATCTCCATAAAACCAATGAAGGAAACGAGCCAAAGGATAAGAGTTCCAAACTGTCTTAAGGTCAGGATTCACATAAAAGTGCATCTTACGTATAAGGGAATCCGAAGGATAAGATTGATAATCTAAGGCATGAAAGCCAGGAAGATCATCAAGGAATTCAGAATTGTCAACCTCCGAAAAAGTTTCATCATTCTCAGATGAATAATCATCACCAAAATTATTAGACATGTTGAAAAAGGAAAATAATAAAGTAGAATGAAAAGGCTAAAAATAGTAAAAGTCAAAAGGTATAAATATAGGATAAAAGGATCAAAACAAATGCAAAAAGCATAAGGGAAACGCATGGGGAAATACCTCTTTAAATAAAGATTGAAACGATCAGAGCTTATGAATATTACACTTATTTCAGTATAGAATTTTTGATAAGAGTAACTGAAGAATTGAAACATGGATTTTATCTTAATGAAACACCACCTTATGATTATATCAATAAGGACGATAATTAAAAATTCATGGGAAAATGACAACTGAAATAAAGATAAAGAACCGCGGAACACCCGCTAGATACGAGATTAAAGGAATCTTGGAAGATGAATTAGAATGTGTTAAATATTTACAAACAACAGGGATAATCTATAATGAGTTAAATTGTCCAAAATGTAACAAGTTAATGAAGATTGATAAGAAAAATGGCAAAATGTTTATTTGTAACAACAGGAATTGTAGAAAAACACAGTTAATATTTACCAACTCATGGTTTGAAAACGCCAGATTACCAGTAAATAGAGTAATCAAAATATACTATTTATGGTTACTAAAAATACCCATGACATCAATATCAATTTATACTGATACCGCGTCAAACGTAATCACGTATCACGTCAACAATATTAGAAATCTTGTTGGATTACAAGTTCAACTCTGTAAACAAAAGATAGGAGGACCCGGAATTATTGTAGAATTAGATGAATCCAAAATAGGACAAAACAAATACCACTGTGGAAAACCCGTGAAAGGGGCTTGGGTATTTGGAGCTATTGAAAGAACAAAAGAACGTAGAATATTTGTTACAACAATACCTGATAAGAAAGAATCAACATTGTTACAATTGATCAAAGATAACATTGAAGAAGGATCAATTATTTATTCAGATTGTTTCAAATCTTATGTAAATATAACATCAACGTTAGGATTTGATCATAAGACTGTAAACCATTCAGAATACTTTGTAGACCCTAAAACAGGAGTTCACACAAATACCATTGAAACCAACTGGCTCAGAATAAAAATAGGAATACCATTCAGAAACAGAACTGAAGATAAGATTGAATCATATCTTTGGGAATACATTTAGCATAGGCAAAACAATGATCTGTGGGAAGCAATGATTGAAGTAATGAAAAATGAATTATTAATTGAAGATTTAGAAGGAGTAAAAACTCAAGATAAACTTCAAAAGAAAATTGTAGAATCTTAGAATTTGGGGACGGGAACAAAAACTGGTTACAAAGTAAATAACCCTGAAAGTATTTAAAGAACCCCAAAATGATTCGCTTCAACTCACCATTCAATGGAACAACAAAATAATAATAACCAAGAAAGAGCTTCTAAACTAAGAAACTTTCTCGAAAAAGTAAAAACTGAAGTAACTCAAGTATTATTAGGACTAGAAGAAATTACTACTGCATTACCAAACCCCACAAGAAATGCCTTATTAGAAACTTTATATCAATACCAAAGAGACCTTCAGAATAACGACTCCACAAAGGAAATAACCTTCCTTGAAGAAACATTAAGAATAACAAATAAAATCAAAAGTGCACAAACTGCACTAGGACTGAATCTATTACTACAAGAAGTTGAAAGACAACTTAAATGAGTCAAGAACAAAGTTACAATATTGTACATTGGAATAAAAACATATACCATTCTCTAAGTATTGAAGCAAAAATAGAAGAAGTAGAACAAATATTAGGATACAAACTTCCTAAAGAAAACAGACCAATTAACCATTGGGACCTTTGTAAAACATTAATTAAAATAATCAATAGTTGGAAAGAATATTTGGAACCAACACAAAGTCAAAGAAAAGAAATAAAAGAACTTCTTAAAATTCAAGAAAAACTTGACGGACAAAGACTAATTCAAAAACTAATTGACGAAAATTTAAAATAGCAACTAACACTGGAACTCCAGAAACCGAACTGAAGGTACAACACATTCCCAACAAAATGGTATATACAACAGGATACCACGTAAACCTGTTAGAACCATACTTAATGACAAAAGAACAATACGAAGAATTAATCAAGAAAATCACTCACAAAATAAACAAGTACTTAAAAGAAGTACACAACAAGATAGAGCAATAAACCAAAATAGATCTGATGGATTTATTGCAACAAGTGAAGAAGAAGATGACATTCAAAAATGTTCTGTATGCCACAAAAATGGACATACACAATTTGAATGCAGATTCTCAATTTGCAAAGAATGCAGAGAAACTGGGCATACCAGAAAAGACTGTTCAAACTTCATATACAACAAATGTAACCAATACGGACATCAAACATGGGAACATGATATTCCCTGTCAAGAGTGTAAACAGTACGGATGTTATAAAAAATCATGCAGGAAATTTCAAAAAGAGGAAAAGGAATTTCCAAGATTTGAAAATAGTTACGAAATCAAAAGAAATCAACGAAGATTGGAACAACATAGGCTTTTGGTAACTGAACAAACTAATAAAGAATGTAGACACTGTTTCAAGAAACATGAAATAGGAAACTGTGAAAAAAGAAGTATTGAATTGCATAACAAGACATTCAAATGTGGATGCGACCAAAATATGGTCTAAAGAAGAAGCTCCGGCATTGGAATGCCTACTTCCATCTCTTTTAAAATAAAACATTCTTACCACTGTTGTGGATGTAAAACCAATTTTGAAAGAAATGATCTTCAAGAAATCATTACCCAAGAAGGAAACACCTTACTATATTGTAAAAATTGCAGATACAATTTTGCAGAGCAACTTCCAAAAGGGAACAATCAAAAAGAAGAAATAATAGTACAACTTCTAAATGAAGGAGAGATTCGCATCTGTAAAATCTGTGCGATACCAGGAATCCGAAATAGCATGATCAACCAAGATCAACATTTCTTTTGTAATATAGAAGAAAAATATGCATGGAAGGCATGGATTGATTCAACACATAATCAGAATATGAATATAGAAACTAGATTACATTACTACTGTTTCTCAAACAAAAGCGCAGGAAGCTTTTACGATTTAAATATCACAAAAATGATTAAAATAATTAACTTCTTAAGAGAGTTAACTCCAATTGAAAAAGCATTAGAAGAAACAGATAATAACGTTTATACACAATATTCAAGAGAAGAAGATTACGAAGAGATCATTTTACAATATTTAGAATTCCCCGATAAAGAAGAACACGTTGAATTAACAAAACAAACAATAGAAGAGTTCAGAAAGAAAGCTGAAGCTCAAGGACTATTCAATATATCAACAAACAAAGGAAAAGAACTATGGAAAGAACCTATTAAAAACGCAAGATATTGTAACAGAGAATGTAACTCCATATTCTCAGAAGATAATCATATTTATTTTGAAACAAATAATCAAGAAGCATATTGCGAATATTGTTACTTTATAGAAGTAAGACAATTCACAAAATGTACCATTTGTCAATCATGGTGTCAATCACCAGAAGAAAAAGAAAATCGAAGATGCCAAGAGTGTACACAAATAGGAATATCCAAATTCATTGAAAGGATCGAAGAAATAGAATGGAAACAAGAGATTAAATTCTCAATAGAAACCTCAATGAAATTAAAGTAGAAATCCTTACTCTACGAAACCTAGTGGAACACTATATATTTAATGAAAGAAATATCTACAGAAGTGATATTAAATTTTATGATGAAATATGTAATCTTTATAAAACAAGAGCTGATAACACAGAACATTATCTAGCAAGCACCAGGTAGCATACTATAACACTCATCTGCAAACAATTGAAGACCAATATATTAATCTCAATAGAAGTGTTCTACACCAAAGAGAATTAGAATTACAACAAGAAATTAGTGACATTGAAGAATTACCATTACCCAATGAGGAAGAAGCATTGGAAACCGCCATTCAACATAATCAAGAATTATTAACTGTACCACATCCAATTCGAAGTAAATCATCTCTGGAATAGAGAATCCAAGAATGCGATGAATGTATAGAAATCCTAGAATCAGAATTCCAAAAAGCCATGAAAATTAAAGTAGACTTAACCACTGATTATTTCAACAAAATTGACAAAAGTTCATCTGTACCAAACTCGCCAAGCTTGATAATTACCCTTATCAAATGACTTAATATTTATCACTTATTATTTAAATATTTCATATTACTATATATAGTTTATCTTATATTTTATAACTAGTCATACTTTATCAAAAATATTTATGTACACATTACAATAAGGACGCTTTAGAGAAATAGGATAATGAAAAGTAATTATACCTGTTCTGGAAAGAAAGCGACTGTACTATGCGATGGAAGGGGCATAGCACAAAGGAAAACAAAAATATTTACAAGCAGTGCCTTATGAAGCACATAAGACTTAATATCAACTTATTGGGAAAAATACTTATCAACGCCATTGAAAAGAATTAGTCATAATATTTACGCGTTAATACACTATTAAGTGTAAACAGATGTTAGAATGTGGCTAGGGTACACAATGAGGTTTAAAGCTTGAATAAGTCAATACTTTGTAAACTTATCTCACGCCCACCAGAATGCAATAGCCGACATATAAACATTATTAGTCATGGAAATTGGGGCATGACCAACGCGAAGGAAATTATATCAACAAATTACTATATTTAGGAAGGATAAGGCATGTGACACATGGAATCACATGGACACGCGACAAAGATAAGACGCGTATAACCCAAAATATTTACACACTTTACTAATATTTCATTTTGATAATGAAATATCCAAGCAAACAATTTCATTGAAATAATGAAATTACACAAAGAAATTCTCAAATTCCAAAAGAATTTAAGAATATTTATAGTTGTCCCATAATGATTGAACAACTATAAAAGAGCCAAATTAAAACCCACTACCACTATGGGTCAACGTTATATACAAAAAGAACACCTAAAGCTCATTGAAAGAATCAACAGAAAACTATTTGAACATCCAAAAGACTTAGAATTAGAGTCATTCAACAGGCACTTAACTAACAAACAGAATACTGTTATAACAAAAATTGAATTAAAACAAACAAAAAAATTGTATAAAAAATACAATCCAGACTTACTCAACAAAAAATCTAACTAAAAAAAAAATAATTATATGAACACCATTGTAGTTATAGAAGCAGTACAGCAAATATTCAACATCATTAAGGAAAACAACCTTAACGAAACAGAAATAGAACACCTATTCCTATTAATAAATAACAATTGATGGAACAACCACCAACTGAAGTAATAAACAGAGAAGCAAACCTTAAAGCAGTAAAACAATTACTCAAAGGAGTAAACTCAACTATTAAAGCTATTCGAAAAACAGACGATTGTAGGATACTCGAATACATTCAACAACAAATACAAGATTTGCTTATATACATCAGACAGGACTTGACAACCATTGAAGTCACAGGAACCTTACCACCACCTGAAGACAACGATAGATTTGATTTCGAAGATAATCAAGAAATTGAAAACTCAGATCCAGATCTTAGTAAAATATACCTAAACTCACCAAGAAACGAAAGTCAATTATCAGTATAAAATGACTGAAATATTTGAACAAGAAGCATACCAACAGTATCTAGAAGTGTATAACAAAATGAGAAATGACCTACCCGATCCAAAAGATCATATTCCAGAAACTCATAGTAAATTAGAAATGAAACAGATGATACATAAAATTTACATGACCAAAGAAAAAATAGGACTAACAAAAGAACTTGAAAAGTATTTAGAAAAATACAAAAAGCATCATCCAAAACTTGAAGAATATATCGAAACCTTTAAAAAAGAGTTCCTAGAATTACAAAAAATGAAACAAGAATTACTTGATGAATATAAAAACCAAGTAATAAAAGATGAAGCTAGAGAAACAAGAGAACTTCTGAAAGAAAACGAATTCATAAACACATGGCAAATAATCAAAGTACCAAACATGCAAGAACCATGGAAAAATTATATCTTCTATGAAGAATATATTTTAACAAACCCAAAACTATTACAAAAAGACTTAAAGAAAGCTCAAAATTATTTCGCTCAAAAACGAATAACTGCAATAATTAATAAATGGAAAAATGAACAAACAATGTATGGATTTCAAAAATTAGAAGAACAAGAAGTAATGGAAAAACTCCTGAAAGAACATAATAATGAAGAGTTCAAAGAATTAAAAGAAAAGTTAATCAAACTTAGAAAAGTTGATAAGAATGTAGACCAATATCTTTCACAAAAAGAATTGGAAGAAGAAGGATTTACCATACTAAACTCATTCTATAACATCAATGAAATAATAAACTCCAAAGAACAAAGCAAACTACAAATACCTAAACACTTCACAGAACTAAGGTTTAGCAAGAAACCACCACCCTTTTATTTCAACAAAAGGCAAAAAAGATTCGAATTTATTGATGACCAAAAATCAACAAACTATTCACAAGAATTTATAAAAAATTGTAACAACTTAGGAATAAACCTTTGGGAAAATTTATTAACATACAAAGGAGAAGCCACCTCCGCAAAACAACTAGAAAGCTACCAAATTTGGAGAAATCAGATTGAAAAGTCACTACTCTTTAATCATACACCAATACCAGGATTAAAACATGAAATTATAATGAAAAAGATTAATGATCTTAACGAAGAAGATGAACAAAACTTATTCTCAAACTTTAAACATCTTGATAATGAAAGACAAGATATTCAAGAAATACAAAAAGTTGTGGAAGAAATAAGACCACAAGCAGCATTGAACAGAATCTTAAAAAATTCGACAACAATAGTACAATGTGTAGAAGAAAATCTATTCATAAAAATAGCTGCATCAAAGATGCAGGAACTACAACCAGAACAATATATTAAATGGAAAGAACATATGGATCAAGAAATCCAATATTATTATAATCAAAACCTAAAAGAGAATCGACACTTCTCATTAAAGAATATTCTAGCAAATCAAATTAAAAAAGGATATGATAATCTATATGAGATGTTAAATCATGACACCTTAAAACTCAACTTTATAGTAATCGATAAAGCAATAGCAGTAGTAAAAACCACATTATGCCACTGGCTCAAGGAATAGCAACAAAAATTAGGACAAACCGTAATTTTACGAGAAGAAATCACTTTACAACATAAAGATTTATTAAAAATGTTCTATAAAGACCCAGAAAGATACAACTTTGCATTACAATTAATCATTATCTATGAATGGAACATGATGTATCAACAATTACATCGATTGCAACTCGAAGAAAAAATTCCTGATAACACTTATATCATTGAAGATAGAACAGTATACAGTACACAATTCTTCACAGCGGAAAATATTAAAGATGAATTTGAAATAGCAAAATTACAACAAATGCTTGAATATTCAACATTCAATTTATTACCAAACAAATTAAATTATATCATATTCTGCGAACCAGGAATTGAACAAATGATAAAATGGTTTAAACAAAGAGAAATCGAAGGGAACAAAGGAACTGATAAAGATATTCCAAAAGACTATCTTATTCAAATCTATAACAGATATCTTAAAATGATCAAACAAGTTCACCCTCAATACATCAGAATCGATAATAAAATTCCAAACCTAGAACACATGTTCAGAACTCTATTCATACACGAAATGCATGAAACAGAAGGATATAATAAAGAAAAGATTTACCAACTAGAACCCAAATTAGCAAAAATTCCTACCAAATCATACACTGTATTAATACCATTACCAAAAAAGACCAAAAATGGCAAATACTTACAGCACAAAGACTGGATGTAACCATTTACCCCAACCAATATGAGACAATAGGAGGAAGCATCGAAGAAACCAACAAAGGAATATTCACTGCAACAATAAGAGAATGCAAAGAAGAAACTGGATACACACAAGAAGAAATAAGAATGCAACTCATTCTTAACCATCAATACCTTTCAATCAATAAAAATAGAACTCAAACATTTGTGAAAGGAATTCACGATATTGCCCAAATGGAAAAAAGAATACAAATCTTTATATTTATATATTACGTATATCCAAAAGAATACGAAAAATTCACCAACAAAGAACCTGAAAATCCTCACCAAGAAAATGGATGACGCTCGAAGAAGTACAACATGAATTATTTACACCAACAATTCATTATTACAAAGAAGAAATCTTTGATAAACATATACCCGCATATTGGGAAGAATTTACCTTAAAAAGAAGAGTGTGTACAAAAGGCACACATTGTAAAATAGAAATGATTGACAGATATTTTAAGTGATGATTAACACTGACCTTCAACAAAATTGAAGAGACCTGCACAGGTTAAAGGATGAATCATCCTCAAGGGCCAATGCACCGAACAGCGTGTAAAGGGCACCACACTCGTAACATTTTCTGATCACATATGTGCTACCTAGACCGTAATACACCTATACAGTAATCGAAATTACTGTAAATAGAAATATTTACATCATATAAAAATTACTACTAACGATAAAAATTATTCACAGCAATAGCTTAAACAATTAGTCATAGCAAAACATTAGCAAATAATTAGTCATAGAATTTACAATGTATTTTTAGCAAAATAGCATATTATTCTAGCTATAGACTTCTTGAATGTATAAAAGCAATAGTTTTTACCTTTGAAAACTTTAATCGCAATAATTTGACTTGACAAAACATAAAGAGTCGTAACTGACGACCTCATAACACTTATTACTTAGTCGTTGCATACTGCAACTTGACAAATATTACCCTTATATTTAATGGGATAAGACCTTAGAAGGCGCCCAACACCTTTATACAATTACCCTTATTATAATACATGTGGTAGCAACATGTAACGAACCGTAGTAGCGTCCAAGCGTGCATAAAATATAAGCACTTAAAGCTATTTGACATAGCAACCAACTTGTAAAAAACTAATTACCAACTACCAAAGAGTAATTAATTTGATACACTCTCCAAAGTAAAAAGCCGTTGGTATACCACAATGACAACCCAACATAAAAAACAATACTCAACAAAGTATTAACAAAGGTGCAAGTGTATTATCAAACACTAAGCACAATACGTACAAGAACAATATTACTTCACACATATTATATCAAACATATTATTATAAACTTATTTAAGGACCTAACTAAGTCCAGATTATTTTATTAAATAAAGAAATTATTTTATTAAAACGAAACTTACTGTGCAAATAACTTTACAAATTATCCTTCTACATAAAACTGAATTAACTATTGAATAAAAACCTTCTATAACTAATAAACGAATATACCCACAAGATAAATAAAAAACCTATATAAAACTTAGAAAGCGAAAAAAAGCCCAACCTTTGAAAACGAACCTAGTAATACCTCAGAGAACTTATCCAACTCTGCAAACAGTAGGCATAGCCAACCCACGAACCTCAAGTAACCATTCCAACTTGAAACCGTACTCAACTTATTAAATACACTACAGAAAGTAGTAAGAAACCAGAGAAACTGGAAGATAAAAAATATATGATTATATTAAAGTAAAGTAGAAAAGAAGAAGCCACGAATTGGCAGACTACAAATAATAAAAAAAAGTAAAATCTGCCTTATAATAGCACGAAATTATCTATATAAAATCTATTCAAGCAAAAATATAATCGTCATAGAACAATTGAAGCTTAATCAACTCATACAAGTACCAAGATAAGGGAAAGTACTATAGTGAAGTTAGCAAAAGATCTACAGAATAGATACCGACTAACCTGATCTGACAACCAACTGAACTAAGGCTGTAAAGGCGAAAACATGAAACCTTACATTGACACAATTAGGCCGATCACCTGACAAGACAACCATATTTGAAACTCAGACACTAAGGATTGAACTATTGAACGAATGCGATACATATTACAAATCACGATTACCAAATTAATGAAGAATATAACCGCAATAACCATTATACTATTAATAGCTGCAATACAACAAATAGTCAAAGCTCAAAACATTAACGTCACAGTACCAGTCATAACTGTTACTCAAACTCCAACAAACGTACCATCTCCAACAACTATAATCACAACTCAAACTGTAATACAATCTCCATCAACAAACTACTTTAATGACGCAAATGCTTTAAACACACTCGTTGCTGAACTCGTAACAATAGCCATATCAACAATAGTAATCACAATCATAATCTGTATAAAGAAAAGGTATACAAAAGTCCTGAAACAACAAATACAACATTTGGCCACAACCCAAACATCTAGACCACCGGAATACCAAAGATATCCATAAACAAACACGTAATTTGAAATTACAAAGCTTATAAACAAAAGTATAAAAATAGCTGCAAAACTCATACCACGAATGACATATCTACATTTGACATAAACGAAATTAAACATTAGACATATCAACATTAATATCATTCATAGTACTCATAGCAACAATAATATTTGGAATATTATTCACGATATACACCTGTTTAAGGAAAGAAACACATACTGGAATAATAGAAATATCCAGGACAACTGATGCTAACAACAATAATATTAATAATTAGTACAACATTACTACTTATAGCAATACTTATATCCACTATAACAATATCTATAATTATTCACCATTAACAATACAAGAAGCTTATCAATAATTAATGACTCACAATAACTAATGACTGAAACTAACTCAACAACTCTTTACTGTACAATATTTGACAACAATCCACTAGCGACACAACTATTATACATAGAACTTATTACTATATTCATAGTACTACTATTTATAGTATCACTATACTGCTGTTGTAAACACCAACGCTATAAAAAGAAGGTCAACAAGACCATATCTGGAGCAGATCAATACCTTAACACTGACTCAACTTGCTGTTGTTAACTAAAAATAACTCAACAATATATGTTTGGACAATAGAAAAAGAAACCACAATATAATTACCAATATAGGACACCTACCTTACCAAAACAACCTATTAATAATCCACCAGCTATACCATACGTTAGACCACCTGTGAACCTACAAAGGCTACCACATCAAGTGATAATTGACCAAGACGTACAACATAGACTAAATCAAGGATACAGACCACCCAACTTGGCA
The DNA here is from genome assembly GCA_003550325.1 of Gigaspora rosea. NCBI lineage: Eukaryota > Fungi > Glomeromycota > Glomeromycetes > Diversisporales > Gigasporaceae > Gigaspora > Gigaspora rosea. The sequence goes on along the minus strand of QKWP01003095.1, from coordinate 4,752 downwards.
CCACCAAGACCACCACTCAAACCACTTGAACTAAAGAAATATATACCTAAACGAAGAAAATAATTAATGTCTGAAAAAGATCCTAATCAACTACGATTATTGGGAATATACGGAACCATAACCATAGTCACAATATTATTAGGAGGATTAGCATTAATATACATAATCCACGTGATCAAAGTCCAAAAGAAACAAAAAGAAAAGTTAAGAAAAAGACAACCTATCATAGCTAACGATACTGACCAACTACTTTACGGACCAAATCTAAATAACCTAAAGAATACAGGAATATTCTAAGGATACATGTCAGTAATACAAATATCTATAACACCAAGTACAGTAGTATCAACAATATTATCAACAGTCATATCAATATCAACATCATTGATAACTCAAACATCAACACCAACCTCAACACCTACAATTACTCAAACACCACAATACTTTCAAGATAGTAACGTAATTGAAACACTAGCAATATTAGGAACACTAATAATCACATCAGCAATAGCAATAATATATAAAGCTAAACAACTTAAAAACAAAAATAACGAATTCAAAATACAGAAACAACAAGCTGATGATGCTAGAATTGCTGAACAAGTTAGACAAATCAGAACAGAATTATAAAAAGTGGATAAACAACAAGAAAGCAAAATAACTGTCATAACCACTGACAATAGCATAGCATCAATAAACGCATCTATAACTTGGATGAACAACATCATCATAATACTATCAGCATCTGACAAACCATTTGAATACCTAATACAAACTATACAACTATTAATTGTAACCATAGCCATAGTATACATAGCATCAATAATATCATACACAATAGTACAAGTCAAGAATGAAAATATCAGAAAAATTAATGAACTTCCTAGATAAAGAAAAGATTGAAGAAATCAAAAAACAAATAAAAAAGCACCTTACCAAGGAATAGTAACTAAAATATTAGAAAATAACTTAAAAACAACTGAAGTTATAGTTGAAAAAGAAGTCATAAAAGAAATAATTGTCCAAAAAGAAGAACCAAACCAAATTATAATTAAAACTAACATATTACCAACAAAAAGAAAAGCACTAATCAATACTAATGAAGCAGCAGAATACTTTGTATACAAGGAATTGAAAACACAATTTTTACAAGGAATCTTACAAACATTTAGATATCCATCACTATTATTAAAAGCAAGAAAATTTAAAGAACTGAAAAAATTTCTAGAAGAAATCTTCGATAAAGCACCTTACTTAAAAAAAGAATATTTTCTAAAAGAAAGTAAATGAATATAACAGAAAAAGGAAATAATATCTTTATACAAGTATTCCAACAATTCTTTAAAAAATATCCAGATCCATTAAATTACGATCAAAAAGAAAAATTACAAGTATATGTAAAACATCACGAATATAGATTAACCAGAATAGGAAAATTTGAGTACATTACTGAAACAACATAACATAGATTTGTAGTAACAAAAAACAAAAACACGTAACACTGAAACAACCAGCAAAAATAAGATCTCAAAAAAGAACTGTAATAACAGAAGAAGATACAGCAATATATTTATTATATGTACTGATCTTACAAGACACACCAAGAATTATTACAGCATTGCAGTTAGCTAATAAAACATCTAGAAATCTAGAAAATTGGCTAAAATTTACAAGGTGTAACTACTATATACCATTACTACATTAAAAAATGGCACAACCTGGACCAGAGCCCGGATGGAAAAACTAACAGCATTCAGAGAACATATAGGAGAATTCAATGGAGACGTCAAATTATACAGACCATGGAGAAATCAATTAGAAAATGCATTTACAATATTCGGAATAAAAGACATTATGATATTTGGAAGATTCTCAGGAAATCCAAAAGTAGGATATTCCCAAGTAGATAAAACAGTAACTACTACTGGACTAGCAGTAGCACCACATACAAGATGGTCAACAGAATTTATAATGCAAGTACTAGCAATCGTAAGAACAAAATTAAAAGGAACAGCATTAGAAATATTCGATGCAGAAATTGGAAATATAAACTGCTATTGGAGAAGTGATATTAACAACGACCAAGCTTTAGTAGCAGCACTGAAAGATGTCAACAATTATCCAATCGATTCAAATCATGCATATGCAGGAGCATTTGATCAAACAGCAACTGATGCAGCAGCAAGATGTACACCTGCTATACACGCTGGAACTGAACAAAAAGGATTCAGAGAAGTATTCGATAATGCATTCCTAGTCGATTCAATACAACAAACAAGTCAAAAAGACTTATGGAATTTCGACTTTAACAAAAATCTTGACTATAACAATGATAATGGAATGAGAAACCAAATCAACAAATATAAAAAATTACTACAAATATCAAACTGGCAATGGGCAAATAACTTCTACGGAGGAGAATATATGTTCTTATTATCAAAAATGCCACCAAAAATAATGCAACACATTGCATCAATGGAACCAAAACCAAGAAATAGAACCGAATTCTTTAAAGCAGCAGATGCTCAATTCTTATCAGAAAGACTAACCAAATCGATAACAGGAAACCTAAAAATATCTCATTATAAAGATCCAAAAAGATCTATTAAATTTAACAACGTGCAAACTTCAAATGAAACTACATTTAAATGCTACTTATGCAACCAACCTGGTCATTACAAAAGAAACTGTCCAAAACTCAAAGGACATAATAACTTCAACAGAATTAAAACAGAAAGAGGAAGAAATGGTCAAATTGTATTCAAAGTACAATACTGCAAATGGTGTGGAAGAGAAAGACCTTATCATACCAAAAATTGCAAAGAAAGTAACAAAAATAGTTACGGAGGCAAATTTGCAAAAGGACCAACTCCAATGATCCATAATACAAAAGAAAGTTATCAAATTCTCAAAAGGAAACAACAATTATAGAAGAAATAACAAAACACGAGGAAATTTCAGAAGAAACAATTCCAAAGGAAACTTCAGGAGAAATAACAACAACCAAAGAAGAAGATTTAACAATGTCAAAGAAGACAAAAGAGAAGAAAAACCTGAAAGAAAAGAAAAAAGCAATTATCGAAACAAAAAAAACAACTCAAGGGAAAACAAGTCAATAACATCAGAAATGACTACGAAAGCTATGAAAGTGAAGAAGACACCAGAGTAAACTCTATAAACATCAAACAAAATATGAATAAAATTCATAAAAATTATTTCTAAAAGGGAACCTGCAAGGTACTCAGGAACCAAATACCAAAATAAAAGGCTGTAGAAATAATCTAAGTACCAAAGAGTATTATCACAATGCTAAAACTGTTACCAAAAGTAACAAAATATCATTAAATGAAATTAAATGTATTAATAACAAAATTATTAATAAAGAAAATATTAAAAACCAATACGAAAAATTCTCTGCCAAAAAAATGTTATCAAATAAACTTCTCAAAACATATCATTTTCAAGCAAACCACAATAGTTAATACCAAATGAAAAAGGCAAAAAGGCATATGTATTTATAGGACTAATAAATGGAAAACCTATTAAAATACTTCTTGACGAAGGAGCAAACTCAAGCATAATGATATACAATGTTGCAAAAGAATGGAACCTCTTACATCTAATACCAAAAGAAGCAGAAATCTCCACAATAACACCAGGAGGAATTAGCATAGCAAATTATGGGAAAATACCTGTAACATTTCAACTAAAAAACTATCTAATGACTATTAAAGTAGAAATAATAGAAGGAGAACAATCCTAAATATTAATGTCAGAAGTAGACCAAGCACGATATGACATAACTAAAGATAGAAAAAGTCAAATAGTACTCATAAAAGGCAAACCAATATCATACCAAGACATCACACCAAAACAATATTTGAACCTATCACACCGGTTATACGACAGGAACCCAGATCGCACCTTGAACCTCAAATTAAAAAATATCGGGACAGAGGATGAGTCTCATATGTCAGCACAAAATTATAAAAATATCATCCAACAAAAGGTTGTGAAAGACCAAAATGCATTAAAATCACGTGCAACTAGTTACCTTGCACGATAAACTAGTGACTTAGTCGAAAGCGAAAAAAACCTGCTGTTGGCGCCCAACATGGTAATCAAAAAAGATTACCCGAACCCAAACCATTATAAAAATGGCCACGTGTTGAAACAAACAACACGAACCCAAACCAATCAAACAAGATGTCTTGACAACAATATTGCCCACAGCAATGAGATACAATTGCCATTGACAAACCAACGCATTAACAAAATAAAAATTAGGAATTTGCCTGAAAAGAAAAAGAAAGTACATTTACGATTGCGAAAGAAAAAGAAACTAAAATGAATACTAATAAATGGGTAGAACTCAAGTATTCACCAAAATGGAATTCACATTTTATACAAAATATATTACCAAGAGCATATGACAAGCAGCTAAAAAGACTAAGAGAAACAGTCAAAGGAAATGAAAAGAGAAACAAACTAGTTGGAGTAACCATTGGAGAAATAGAAAAACATGAATCTTCTCAATGGAATGAAATTGTACGAACTGCAATAATCACACAGTCTAATATAGTACAAATATTTCTCAAATATGAAAATAATTCAGTAAAAGAAGGGAAACCAGATCAGACAGAAGATATGAATATTATAGAAGGTAACAAAGAAATAGGACTAAAAATGGTATTACATTTTAACATGGGACTATTCGTAAATGATCCATTATACAAACATGATAATGGAGAA
>QKWP01003094.1:0-13924 GCA_003550325.1 Gigaspora rosea | reverse complement strand
TTTACTTAGTGCATTTTGTTAGAATTAATTAATAAAAATTTGCGAATTATAAGATTTTATAGAATTTTATTAATAAAATTCTATAAAATCTTATGATTCATAAAATTTTACTAATTTATTCTAACAAAATGCACTAAGTAAACTTGTTCAGTGCCAAAAAATACATATAATTATATTCGGACTCAGACCAGTCTGCAGATTTCAGACCAGACCCAGCCGGACTCATAGTTGAGTCTGGTTTGAAGTCTAAAATTAGTAAAATTTAGAGTCTGAGTCTGGTCTGATCCCGGACTGGACCCGGACCTGACCAGACCCGGACCGGACCTAGGAGCACTAGTCTCAATGAGATGAAACAAATGGTACCAAAATAATCTGATTCTGATCGATATGGCACATGGTATTTATCATAGAACTTAGGTGCACCAAATTAGACATATCTAATTATTAATTGTTTATAGAATACAAATCTTTGTTGATCTTAGGATCCTGTAATTAGAATTTAGTGATTTTAGGCTTGTTAGAATCGTCTCGCTAAGGCGAACATTTTGGTAGTTAAATCGTCAAAAATGGACTGGTGGATCAAAAGTTATTCAATATTAAAAATTATATATATATAATAATATAAATATATATTTATATATATTATATATATTATATTATATATAGGACCTGATAATTGCTCTACCCCCACCTACCTAAAAAATCAGGTGATAAATGGCGCTCCCCTTAATTAAAAATATATATTTAATTAAAATATAATGTATAATAATAAATAAAAAATATAAAATTTTATATTAAATTGTTAAACCTTGTGAAAATATGCAAAAATATGCAAAATTAAACAAAAATCTGTAAAATTTGCAAAAAGCATGATTATGTGAATATTATTATTAATTGATTATTAATTGATCATGATATATTATTGATTTACACCAGTTTTCGCTAGTTTCACAAGTTTTCAATATTTGTTGTTTGTAATATTTTTGCTATATTTCGAATTTACTATGCTGTAAATGTTCGTAATTATTACACCTTCGTAATACTCCAAGGTTACTATAGTATAAACTTTCGTAATTATTACTCCTACATAATACTCTGAACTAATCGTAAGTTTTTATAAGATTATCCCTGTGTAAAAACTTATGGAGGTTTACGCATATTTTTTTTTGCTAATGTATACCGGTACTAAACCATAATTTTAATAATTACAATATTATGTGTATAAAGCAGTTTCTAAATTGAAATAATAGTCAAATACTACTTTGGAATAATTTCTATCATATTATTTAAAAATACTAAGAGGAAGACCACCAAAATAGCATAACTTAATTACAAAATATCTAGAAAAAATTGCCAATCCAATAGATGATTTTGTAACACCCAACTTTTTTATTTTGCAGCCAAAAAGATAATAAATAAATTAAAATGGATAATGACAAGAAATAAAATTTTTGAAAAAGTAACAAGAAGTAATAAAACAAGAAGTAATAAAACAATTTTAACAATTCAAAATCATATTCTTTTAAAACAGAAGACCCTTATAATATGTACATGATGCAAATACAACAACCAAAAACTTAAAAGAAAATACTATATATTCAAGTTACATATTAAAGCAATTTATCAAATACAAGTAGATTGTAAAAAAGGGTACATACAGATATTTTAAGTTTTCTGACAAATTAAGAACTAATTAAATACACTCAACTCAAACAAAAAGAATTTATTTAAGCAAAGATTATAGTATCACAAACAGATTTATAAAGTCTTTGATAATGCATAAAATAAAATTTGGAAAATGTTTATACAAAATAGTAATATAAAAAAAATTAATATTAATCTGCTTACCAAAATAATCAACAAACAAAAAAGGTCAAAATGCTTCACAATACATGTAGTAATTCAGTAGTAATTCTTCAAATACAACAAAATTGGAAAGTCAACAATACACAATAGTCTATACAAACTTACTCTTTCTTAATAATGATCACTTTGATCCTAGTATTACTTCTCTGAAAATATTATATCACTATTTATACAAATATTAACTAGATAAAAAAAAAATTAATAAAATAATATAGAAATATCTTTTTCAACTACTCAAATTAAGAAAGACAAAATATAAAAACATTATGTTACTAATAAAGGCTTTAATTCTAGCAAAGGAAACAAAACTAAAATTCAAACAATTAATATAAAAAGATACTAAGCTATAGTTAACAATACACAAATTTAAGATCAATGTCTAGCAACAAAACAGACTTCAAAATTATTACACTTTAGCACTTCTAAATACTAACTCTAACTAGTTGCTAAGTAAATTGAGAAAAATAGTAAATTATATGAAATACAACACAGAATAGCTAAATCAAAACAGAAAACAAATATTGACAAAAAAGTTTAAAAATATCAACTGAACCATGACCTTTAAATATATTAACTACAAAAATAAACCAATGAGTTTGAACACACGCCCATCTTTATTGTTATTAAAAATATTCAAAATAAAATTACTAACTTCTAAGCTTTCAACATATCTAAATTTATTTTATAAAAATAGAAACAAATACTTGAATTCACTTTGCTCAAATTGCTTCAATACTTATGAAAGTATTCAACATCTCCTTATATATCCAAATAACAAACACTCTTTTAAACAAATTCTATAAGAAATAATAAACAAGATCTGTCATAAAAAAGAAATGAAAATACACAAACAAGAAAATTCTTTATTGTAATATACACTTTTTAGAAACTACCATTGGGAATCATCTGTGATAGTTTGATACCCACAGTCAAAACTTCCAAAAAAATGCCTACAACTAGCTGCTATGATCTATCACAAGATGGTAAAAAAGGTACATAAAGCAATATAGAAAAGAAGTCAAATGCAAATACAAAAAGCTATACCAAGAAATTCTATAATATTAGAAAATACATGTGAATATTTATATCATAGTATAAAAGAAATAAAAACTTTATTCTGGTTAAATAGAATTGTAACCCTTAATTATCTCTATATTATACCCCAATTTATAGACTAGAGGTTTTTGACCAATCTAGCAAAGATTAGATCAAGAGTAAATTAGCTCTAACCCTTTTCTCCTTCAAAAATATATAAATTTGTACATTGTACCTTATATATATAATGAATAAAATTGAATAGAAGAAAAAACCTTTCTTTAAAAAAAAAAGGAAAAAAAAAGTATTATAGTTAAATAAAAAATATTTTGTGACCTAGTGATCAAAACTAAAAAGAATTTTTGCAAGATATTTTTTACTTGACCACAGTACCCTTTCTATTCACAATACCTCCTATTTTAGATAAATACAATATCCTTATAAATACAATTTTTAATTCTAATCCAAATATACAATATACGTAATAGACAAATTTTTTTCGTTTTCTAAATGCAAACACTGCATGGGTCAAATCGGGTACAAGTCAGATATCTAATTTGTACCCGATTGGCCAATTATTCGATCTGTGATATTAAAAATTAACAAATTTGACATGTTGAATGACAACATTCAACTGCCATTCGATATATCGAATAATATGCCATTCGATTTTATCATTATATATGTCATTCGATTTATCATTTGATACATGCAACTTTATCGATCTGATAAGCAGAAATAGCAATCGAAAAATAATCGAATGATGAGTCGAATAACAGATCAAATGGTATATTATTCGACATTTCTAATGTTGCCATTCAATATGTCTAATTTTTTAATGTTTATCAGTGAAGCAATCGAAATCCTGGTCCCTATAAGTTGTATTTAGGGAAGATTTAACTGTATAATATCTATATAATATAAATTTAATTTGTCCAATAGAAAATATAGAGATTACAAACTAGATTTTTTTCCAAGATTTTAAATAATGTGCAACGTGATCTACATTTTAAATTTAAACTTACGCTATATTTTCTTTATCTATGACCATTTACAGGTTGCAATTGTTATTGCTGTATTACTTTGCAATTACCACTTTCTTTAGATAACGATAAGATAACGTTATCGAAACGTTATCGAAACGTTATCGTATCGTTATCATTGCTATCATTTGATAATCTTTTTTGTGTCATATCTAGTAATGATAAACTTACCCAATCGTTGTTTGACGATCTTGTTATATAAGGGGGGAGGCTATCATTAAAGATTTAATAATACATCTCTACGTTCTAAAAATTCTAAAAATTCTAAAAATTCTAAAAAGAAATGGTCAAGGCTACAGTACTCGGTGCTTCTGGTGGTATTGGACAACCTCTCTCACTTCTCCTCAAGCTTAACGAATCAATCACAGAACTTGCCCTTTATGATATTGTCAACAGTCCAGGAGTAGCAGCAGATTTGAGTCATATTAATACTCCCGCAAGAGTGACCGGTTACTTGCCCGCTGACGACGGTTTGAAATGTGCCTTGACGAATGCTCACCTAGTTGTGATTCCAGCAGGTGTACCACGAAAGCCTGGTATGACGAGAGATGACTTATTTAAAGTAAGCAGTTTAACTTTTTTTTTTGAATTTATTTTGAAATGATTTTAAAAATTTGTCTTTAATTATTTAAATTGTAATACAGATTAATGCCGGAATTGTTCGTGATTTGGCCACTGGTATTGCACAATATGCCCCCAACGCTTATATTCTTATTATTTCGAACCCTGTGAACTCAACCGTTCCCATTGTTGTTGAAGTCTTAAAAAAGCATTGTGTGTTTAATCCCAAAAAAATCTTTGGTGTAACAACCCTCGATGTTGTCCGAGCTTCTACTTTCTCGAGTGAAATTATTGGTTCAGACCCTCGTGACGTTCGTGTTCCAGTTGTTGGAGGACATAGTGGAGTGACTATCGTTCCTTTATTGTCTCAAATATCACCACAAAAAGGTTTTTCTGAAGAACAAATTGAGAAACTTACACATCGTATACAATATGGTAATTATCATCAAATATATCGATGTAAAATTCATTGAGTTAACAATTGTAATGGATATTTATAGGTGGTGACGAAGTCGTAAAGGCAAAAGATGGTGCGGGTTCAGCCACCTTATCGATGGCTCAAGCTGGTGCACGATTTGCAACATCTATTTTGGATGCCACTGTCAAAGGAAAACCAGGAATCATCGAACCATCATATGTTTGTCTCGATGCAGATAAGGAACATTGTGCACACCTCAAGGATGCTGTCGGAGGATTGGAATACTTCTCTTATAACGTTGAATTAGGGGTAAGGATTTGAAAAAAAACTATTCATATTATCATGTCACATAAACTTTAGTTCATTATACTAAATTTTGTTTTATTAAATGCTAGCCTGATGGAATACATAAAATTCATGGACTTGGTGAAGTCTCACCATACGAGCGAAAGCTTTTGGAAAGTGCTATTCCAGAACTTAAACAAAACATCGAGAAAGGTGTATCATTTATTCATTCCAAATTATAAATATAGTAATAACACCAATGACCAATCAATTGACGTATAGTGGTCAAGATTATTATTACTAATCGTATTTATTTTATGTCATGATTTTTTTTTTATGAACTCGAAAATAAATATTTTAAAATTTTCAATGTATGAAACAACGAAATTCTCTATGTTAAAGTTACATTGTTATATTTAATGGATGTTTTTAACGTAGTATTACATTTATTATCAGACTTATTTAAATTCAAATTTAATGAAGTTTTAATATACGTTTTCAACTAAGTCCTAAAATTTCTTAATGTTTATAATATACTTGATAAAACCAATCCATAATTAGCGTTTGCCAGTACTAGTAGATTGTTTTTTTTTGATCTATGGTTTCAAATATTTCATAATTTTCTTATCTCTCAAATTTACTTACTGGCAAATTTGAAAGAATAAGAAAATAATCTTGAAGTTTATAATATTATAACATTTGGCAGAGTTTCGTCAGTAAATATTAATCAACCAGTTGGCTTTGACCTAGCATCGCCCACAAGAAAATGTATACATCATAGTTAAAGCTCTGAAGCACAATAATGATGGCAATAATAATTTTTTTATTACTAAAAAAGCTCCGTTATTGATTCCGAGTTTTAATTATGATGTAAGCTACATTTTTTAATTATACTTTTGTGTGGACTATGCTAGGGCTATTCTCTTTAGTTGATTATTATGCTGACTAACTAAAGTCGATGTTCTGAGATCGACTACTATCACTATCCACCTCAATTTTTTTTAATGTACCCAAGGCATGAAACGGCACTATAAATGATTTTTTCAAAATTCATATACCGCGATTAATTTGGGCTTTTCTTTTTATAAGCACTTGAATTTTCACAAAAAGAGATAAAACTTACAAAAGTCAAAAAAGACTTATGTTAAATCTCTGTAAAGTGCTTTTGAAGTCAATGTAAAAATACGTACGCATATTTATATTTAACGGATAATCTGATTTTGATTATCAAAAATTACGTTAATTGGACGATTTATAAATAAAAAAAATTTTGACATGCATTATATTTGTGAGACAGGGCGTAGGCACTAAGTGCTGCAGAAAAACTTTTTAAAATGTCTTTAACCATATCTAGCATATATTTTTTAAATTCAATCGGCCCGCGCAGGTCTCTAACAACTATCATATAATGAACTTTTTGACGTAATGAATCTTTTTAAATGTAATGAATGTTTTAAAAATATCGTTTATCTAACAAAATTATCTAATATCCGCGAATATCTTAAGTTTTTTTTTCTAAAACTTGTTATAAAAGGAAAAGGATAAATTTTGTGTGGCCTAATCTAACTGCTAATAATAATTATTTATAAATAATTGTTGTGATTTATAAATATTAAAGGTGATGGCTAATTGTGTGATAAATACTAAAGGTACTAAAGGTACTAAATATTTAAATATTGTGTGATTTATAATAGTTAAAGTGATTTGTAAATACTTTTATAAAATACTAAAGGTAGTTAATAAATATTGATTTTCATGGCATATATCAACGCTTTTTTACTATGATGTTGAAACTAGGTAGCAAGAATACGTGTATTTCTTCTACTTTCTGTTTTAAGCTTATTGGCTTTCTCAATCAAAAATTTTCCAAGGACAGGATCCGCTTTTTGATAATATTTTCCCCTTAAAACAATTTTTCCCCATTGTTCCAATGCAAAATAATGATCCTGTTTTGCCGCTTTTTCTAAATACCTAATTGCGGTCACGTACCTATCTCCCTCCTCAAACACAACAGGTTTATTTAGTAAAGCTAACGCGTATTGATATTGTGCTTCCGGATGTTGTAACTCTGATGCTTTTTTAAGGAATTTCAAGCTTCTTTGAACTTCTGGTTTAACATCCCCATATCCTTTAAGTAAATAAATACCCATCCATAAATTTGTATTTGGATCATCTTGTTTGTGATTATAACAATTTTGAAATATTTCCCATGCTTCATTATATTTCTTATTGTTATGAAGTTCAATACCTTTTTCAATTTCATTATAAGTTGGAACGGTTGGAGTGGTTGGAGAAGTTAGACTATGTCGATTGGGCTTACGTTTTAATATTGCTAAATCTAGATTTGTAATTTTATCAGAATCATCATCAGAATCCTGCCCAGAAGTATTTACTAGTTTATTCAAATGATCTAGGATTGATCTCATATCATGACGTTGAGAAGGATCTTGAGACCATGATTTTTCAATAATTTTATGATATTCAATTAGTATGCTATCCTCTGATTTAAGTTCAGGACGTTCTTCATCAAGAATTTTAAGTTTGATTTCTTCCTCCATTAAAGTATTGAAGGGTAATTGTTGATATTCAATCGCCCACATAACTAAAGCGAAACTTTTAATATATAGATAGAAATTATTATCATTTATTAAATTAAGAGTTAAAATAAAAAATCCTAAGATCAATTATAAAAATTACCTGTATACTTCGCTAGCTTTAGTATATTCTTCACCACGAATTCTCTCTGGTGAGCTCCACCTAAAAAAAAAAAATAAAATAAAATAAATAAAAAAAAAAAAGAATAAAATGTATGTATATCCCGAATGAAGATAAATTACCTTAACATATAATTTGGCATGGAAGAAGATTCTTTATTGTTATTAATTCGGAAATTATATAGTTTAGGATGTAAATATTTATCCAATAATATATTAGAACTAATTATAAATTTAAAGGATTTTAATTAATCATATTAATCATCAATATTATTTTTTTATGATATATAAATATGCAATTAAATATTATACTAACGTTCTAATATCATAATGTAAAATATCTTTTTTGTGACAAAAATCCAATGCATTAGCAATTCCACGCGCCATTAATAATTTATCAACTAGAGTTAATTTAGAATCTGTGCGATGTTCGGTAAGGTAAGTTTGCAAGTTATAATCTACCCATCTTGTAACTACAAAAAGGCTACCAGATCGACGACAGTATCCGTAGCTATATATGAAAGAAAAAAAAAATTATTATTATTAAAATTATTTCAATATAAAAAAAAAAAATATAATTTAAATAAATTTAAACTTACAATTCAAGAATATTTGAACATTCACGATGTTCTTTCATAAATTTAATTTCTTTCTTTAATTCTTCCAAAAGAGCATCATTATCTTGACCAATATCCTTTTCAGCAACTCTAATATTTTTTTTATAAACTCGTTCAAAGATATGATCTTTACTTCCTCTAACTGACTTAACCTCCGAAAGATCACTTTCTGTAATCTTATATTTACTTTCAAATCGTTTCTTAGGAATTGAAAGAAATCTGGCAAGTGATAAGGTTCTACTTCTAACTAGTTTCCAACCTTTTTGGGTAGATCCCCAGTTATCAATTGCTGCTCTCATTTTATCAATTGCTTTACTTGTTTCATCTAATTGATGATTAATCCTTTCATGAACCTATTGATTAATTAAATGATTTATCAGAAAAATTACAAAACATTATAAAAAATGCTGTTCAATAGAAAAGGAAGATATATTTTTAAAATTTTTAAAAAAAAAAGGCTCATAACATTGATCGATCGATGCAATCTGAATTAAAGAAGTCCAAGTTCAGATTGCGTCGATCAAATTTTTCAGGGGTGAATTCGATTCGATTAAGTAATAGCGAACTTGAAACAATGATGACAGCAGGTTTTCCCAGAGAATATAAAATATCATTTACCGTATAACCGCGAAATAACGCACAGGGGCGTTGTTTCGAATTTCGGCCCGAATTAAGCTTAATTCGGGCCGAAATTTGAAAATACACCCCTGCGGTTATACGGTACTAGCCATTAGAAGAAATATTCGCATATAAGGCTTATTTGGTTAATATATACAGTATGTATATAACCATTGTACGATAAATACTTCTAACTATATATACAGTATAATCGTTATTACTTGTATTAACTGTGGTGTATCAAAATGGATATCGGCGCAGTAAATTAAAGCTCGGTAAAAGAGTATTTTATTCACCGGTTTTCTCCTTTCTATTGAAAAACGTCATATATCAAAAATTAATATAACTTATAAACATACCTCAATCTCAGTATCGCTAATAAAAACTCCAATCTTCCAAAGACAACTTTCAAAATTTTCAAAGTCTTCGGACTCTTCGATGAATTTTTGAAATCTAGGATTTACTTTATCATCATCCTTTTCAACTTCATTAGTCAGATTGCCAACATCTTTTTCTTTAGAACGAGAGTTTTTAAATAACAATTTTTTGATTTCTTCTAACAACTCTTCACCATCTTTAATTACATTCAATCCCTTTGCAGACAAATCTTCATGTTTTAAATCTTTGAACACTTGTTTAGCAACAACGAAAGAATTTTTTATAATTGAGAAATTCCTTGAACATTTATCTGATAGTGTGTCATCTAAAAGGCAAGTACTATCACGTTTATTTGAAGAAGTTACTGTATCATTAGATGGGAATGAAGGGAATGAAATGGGTGGTTTTATATCTACAGGTGTTTCTACGTATGGTTCAGAAGACATTTTTATTTTAAAGACTTGTAAAAAAACAAAAAAAGATTATTATTAAAGGTTTATAAATTTATCATAAAGATATCATTCAAAATTTGAATAAATGCTAGAATTTTTAGACATTTATATATTGGAATAATTTATGCGAATATTTTTTTTTTTTTTTTTTTCTTACTAATTTGAATTAAATGGACACAAGAAAATATGCATGTATTTTTTAATCACTATCGTTATAGGATATTCCATAAATAGTATGAACTATGCTTTAAATGCAGAAATGCAGAGATGTTTACAGGGATGGCTTTCGTTTTTTTATTTCTATATTTTTATCTTTAACCAAGTTACGTACGACAGGAATGGATAAATTAAAGATAAAACTACTGTATTAGCGAAGTTAAAGATAAATCCCTACGAACGTAAGAATGTAAATTTTCTCAAACGTGGGAAAACATGTTTTTAAAGTTAAATTTTTTTGCATATATGCAATTTGACCTATTAATCTCCTGTATTTAATTAATAACGAAATATCTTAAAGTCGAGACACATAAGGTGCAGGATGCAGTGTTATCACAAGACATTTTTAATAAATTTGATCGTTACGAATAACCTATTTGGATCACATTTAAAAATAAAGTTGATATAAGGTCACGTACTTATTCTTTAAAGTAATTTAGATTTATGCATAAATGATGTACTTGCTTAATATTATCACAAACCTTAGCGATGAGAAATATGGTATGTAAACTTCTTGGCTAAACAATACGTAGAATTCTTTTTTTACCAAAATGTATTAGTTTAATTTTTACTACGTATCGTTATGATCAAATTTTATACTTGTTTTACTGATTTATTTGATAGAAAGTTCTTTCGCAAAAACTTTTCAAAAACTACTCAGGCTTTCTTTAATGAAGGTTTTTTAATTGTATTACCGGTATATATATTTTAACATATATATCAGATATATACTAATTAAATAAAAATTTTTAATATAATTTATATATTATATATTAGTCAACCACTTAAAACTCATACGTATGAACAAAAATACTCCAAGCGCAACTTTTATTCTCTTGTTACTTTATAAACAATTCATAAAACCAATTTTAGTGAGTTGAATCATCTTGAAATAGATCAATTTTAATTTACATAAGTGCATAATTTGATATTTCTAGACTACAAAAATAGTTTTCATAATATCCAATTCGGTATACAAGTAATGACTCATCGACTCAGATTTTAATATTTGTTGTCGAAGTTTGCTTTCACAAATGCTTCGCTTATATTGCTTTTTATTGTAATTTTAAGTAATCCGAACACTGCCGTAAATAAGATATTTGGGCTTGGAAGGTGTAAACCAAAACCCGATAGTTTGGGATTGTAACCTAAACTTATGCAAGATAAATAAATTATTTTCTAGTGTTGCAATTTTTTTACAGGAGGGTAATCAAAATTTCCGGTTCGGATGCATCGGATCTAGATCGGCGCAAAATTATCAGCTGGGCATTTTTTACTTAATAATGAATGGATGTGATTTATTAAATAAAATTTTTAATGATCTTGGGGCAAATACTGGCAAAATTGATCAATTCTGATCCAGCCGAACATGATTCCGATGACTCCGACATATTCCGACCCGGAATTTTGGTGACCCGCCTGTATGGAATTGTGAAAATAATTCCCTGCATTATCATCTGTGCCATGTTTGTTTTGTAGAGTTGATTGGTCCTTGAAATGAGCATACATTTAATTGGGGGCCCAAATTAATTAAAAATCCAAAACTGTCCTATTCGGGTTTGGTTTATATCGCTAGAATCATGGTCACTTTATATCTAATTTTAACTTTATATATATACAGTATAATTATATATATATATAATTATTAATTGAAAACATTTCTTGCAAATTCATTTAAAATTAGATTAAAGTTAGGTTAAAGTTAGGTTTAAAGTTATGTTATATATAGAATGAAACAATATGTAAAAACAAATCTTGAATAAAAATTAGCGTGCTCTATTATAGTTATGGTGTTTCGGAATTTATATATTTTTTTATTAATAGAATTTGATTTGTTTTAGTAATTCCTTAATATGTTAACAAATATTATTATTGTAAGTTTTTATTAGTTAGTTTAGAATTTATGAAAAGATTTTTAAAGTAAAGCATTTAAAATACTAAAATTTAAATGATTATGAAAATTAATAAAATATATTTAATAAATTTAATTAGTATTCTAAGCTGATTAAGAAAATCCTAGCTGGCAGATAGTTTTATCAGCCAGCTAATCATAATATCAATACTATGTAATGCCTATGTATCAAGAACGTAAATAAATAAGGCCACACAATTAAATTTCTTGGTCCCGCAACATGAAACTTTTTAAATAGACCCGGTCGGCCGGCCGGCTTTTTTTTTTAAATTTTATATATAACAATTTGTAAAAATTTATTTTAAAACTCACTCGGTTATTAAAACATGTAAAAAATTTTCAAATTTTGACTCGGCCGGGTTACGAGAACCAATTAATTAACTTTGCATGGCCTAATATGATCAATTTTTACTCTTTTTCTAAATTTAGTACATTAATAATTTGTTAACCGTAAATCGTAAATTTACAATAACAAAATTTGAATGTATTTACGTTGTACGTAAGTGGATTCGGAATTCCGTAGATTCGGGTTCGATTTCGAATCTTAAAAATATCATTTAAAATAATCGATTATAATTGCTGTAGGTGGATTCTGAATTCTGTAGATTCGGAATCCATTTATCGCCTGCAAAATGCAGAAATGAGATCAAATTTTATAGATCATTGTCATTTGATTATGCATGTTTTAACAAAAAAATTCGACATAAACATAGTGTTTCATAAGTTTTTGCTTTCCATTACTAAAATTATCGTTCGCAGTCGTGCAATTAGATAACAATCAGAAGATTGTGATTGATTGTAATGTGGGCTGTGATCTACAAACTTTTTATCAAAAGATACATCATTCTGCAAACAATAAGTGAATTTCGAATCCAGAAACAACTTATCGCTGTTTTCGAATTAGTGCGATAAATGAATTTTGTGAATCCCATGATCCTGCATATTACCATTGTTTTCACAATAATAAAATGCAAAGATTCACAAAATTCTTTATCGCACTAGCTAGAAATCAAGTGTCAGCCCAAGAAAATTCTTTTTTCTTCAAACCTTTAACGAACTAGTTAATAAATTTTTGCTAAACGTCATAAAATTATTGTTGCAGCATTACTACATGATCCTACTAATACAAATTTGGGAACAAAGAAGATTGATTGTAATACCATTAATAATCGGTTCTTGCAAAGTAATCAAGGAATTATCAAATGAAACATACCACTTACAATATAAAAATGGAATACTAGGACCGACAGGATGTCAAAAGCTTAAAGTTTGCAAAAATGTGGCACAAAATGTTAAAAAATAATTCTTGTAGACAGTATTGTACATGGGACAGTTGGGATATGAGTTAGGACATTTTGGAACATTTTGGGACAATTTTATAAATTGAAAATTACTTAAAATTTTATTAAGATAATCTAATTGAATTTTTTTAGTAATGTGTTCAGCAACCTAAAAAAATATATAATTATATATTTTTTTAAATTAATTTATTAATTATTAAGACTTGGGAAGCTGGGACGTTGGGACATTGGGACATGGTAAAAAAAGGCTGGGACAGCGAAAATGTACACTGCTTGTAGATGTAGACGTCCTAATTTGGTGTGTGGAAGTGGGTGTTATCACTGGCATCCACTTATTTGCGCGGGTAATACAAGCTCCTGGAGAGGAAATAGCCAATCGGTGAGTGCAAATTTGACTATTCCGGATCAGCCCGGCGAAGAATTCGAACACGCGTAAAAGAAGAAAAAAGCGAAAATACGCAAAAACTAATGTTTAAATCGATCTTGGTGCACTAATTAAAAATGACGG
>QKWP01003093.1:25480-35775 GCA_003550325.1 Gigaspora rosea | reverse complement strand
CATTTATTAAATTTTTTTTAAAAAATTATTAAACATTTATTAAATTTTTTTTAAAAAATTATTAAACATTTATTAAAAAATTATTAAACATTTATTAAATTTTTTTTAAAAAAATTAGTGTGATTTTTACTCTATATAGTGTTAGTAGCGAAGTCATTGGTTACATAATAGAATGTGAAATCATAAGCCAAGATTAAGTAAGCCCGATATTGTTTTT
Source organism: Gigaspora rosea (assembly GCA_003550325.1). Taxonomy (NCBI): domain Eukaryota; kingdom Fungi; phylum Glomeromycota; class Glomeromycetes; order Diversisporales; family Gigasporaceae; genus Gigaspora; species Gigaspora rosea. The sequence continues at coordinate 35,558 of QKWP01003093.1, read as the reverse complement.
ACATAAATCGACAATTTTCAATTCATTACAATATACTTTAATTAATTTCAAAACATTTCAAAATTATGCAAAATTATTAAAAAATGTATTAACAGCTGTGTATAGAATAATGGCTTGGACGCTAATGTTTAAATTCCAATTCAATAAATTATTTTTTAAATTATTCAATTTATTACAATAATCTTTGTTTATTAAAGCTAAAAATTCGAATAAAATAATTGGTTGATATGGTATATTGGTTTTCATAATTGTTCTAATATTTTTTTATTTAAAGAACGTAGGAATAAGTAAGTTGTTTTATATAAATTTACATCTAAATTTTATATTAAAAGAACACTACTAAATTATTCTTAATGCTTTTTGCAAATATTTAAAAGTTATTACAAATATTTTCAAAAGATTCCTTTTAAATAGACCAGTTTATAGACCATAGTCCAGTCTGTGTTCTGTTACCCAGACCACTCCCAAACTGGTCTTTTGGACCAGAACAAGACCAGACCAAACCGTAATATTCCTACATTTAGCAAAAGATATATATAACATACATAATCACAATATCGAAATCACAAACTTATTGAAGTGACAAAATAATTATTTGATCAATCTTCTATCAGATGTTCCAAATTTATGAAACAACCGTAATAAGCAACATGATAAATTATTAAAGGTAATTTAACTAATAATTTCATATAAAACAAATTAAAAAGTTCTATAGCAAAAACTATACATGATAATTATTTACATATATTTGCAAATGCTTTATTTATTAAAGATCGGTACTACAAAAGTAATATTTTTGGATTTATCAATATCTTTTTGAAAATGCGATTATATGGTGATTTAATTATTCAATTTGATACATTATAGTTTCATAATTCAAAAATTTTTCTTTAATCATCGAATATGTAGTGAATACTGTATATTATTTTGTAAATTTGTTGAAAATTTTTTTTTTTTTTAAGATGAGGTCGTACCTCGAAGACTTTATTATTAAGTATATGTTTGTATATATTATGTGATACAATATTATACTATATTAAGTACAAGAGACTCAGACATTCTTGACTATCTGTGGGCTAAACCTACCAGAGCTTTCTATACCCCATTTTCTGTATAACCTGGATTTTTGAACTACTCTCTATTTTGTCATTCCACTACTTACTATATTTACCGCTTCTCTTATATTGCTAATCCTATACTTCCAAGTAGGTGCAAGGGCCTTGCCCAGACGATCATAACCTCACAGTTACTTTCTAAACCTTGGTGTCCTGAGATTACCCATGCGTGGTTGGGGCCAAGCTAAGCTTTACCCATTACTTTCAGTAATCTATCGTATCTATCTGGATTAGTTAGCAGATACTTCTTCTAAAGGTAGGTAAGCACCAGCTATATTGCGTAACTGGCCTGAGTGAGAACTATTCCTATCCTCAGCAAGCTAGCTCACACTCCTCCTATGTGACACAGCTACTCCCAACTGGATTTCGTAATACATTTCTGTACTATTTCCAACTTCTTGTAGAGCGGCTGGTGTTCTACTGTTGATTAGGCCAGGGAGCTTTATTTCGTACATTGTACTCTCCACCGGGTGATTCATCATTTTGTTCGTATCTCCAATTTGCAGATCTACCTTTATAGTAGTAGTTTCCTTCCAATTTAAGTTTGGTACCAATGCCAGAAGTGTTCCTTATTCAGTTTAGGCCAATTCTTTACCACAGATCCCTTTGTATTCACCACTTTTTTCACCACTCGAGTTCGTGTTACAGACATGTTACCCTTCCAATCAAGATTCCCAAGACCATCTTAGAGTTGTTGGTGCTATTTTGCTCTTGCCCGCCAAGGAATTACTTGCGCAACCTTCATGTAACTGAACCGTCATCTATGGTGCCAACCCTCCACAATGGATCTCCTTCCGGAAATTCCTAAAACCAGGCTTCTAGTAGGATTCGAACCAACTGTGAGGGTTGAGTATCTAGACCACTAGACTATTGGGCCCCAACCTCAGAAAAATTTTTGCTCATAAAAAATATCTATTATATTATATAAAATATATACATACGAGGCAATACCATTTTGTAAATTGAAATCAATGCAATTCAATAAGGCAAATTGGGTGTTCCAAGAACAAACTCAAAATGCAATCCGTTATACAAATTCTTTATCAAATCGTTTTCACCCAGAAAGGCTTTGTTCAGTTGATTTTTTACTATAATAATCTAAAGTCATAACTATTAGCAGCTTCTATAAACGGCTAACTTGTAAACCTCCATAAATGCGATTTTCTAAATTGTTTTCATCATTATTTTGAATAATTTTGTATTTATATTAGTATCTCTGATTTCAAAATATAAATGGCATAATTTGAATTCCAATCAAACTGCCATTCTGAATTCGCAAAAATAATGTCCATGATAGTATTGAATAGCAGTTTGAGTGGAATTTGAACTATGCCATTCAACATGTCGAAATTTTTAACTTTTACTAGTGAAAATTAGCTCCATAGGCAAAAAGAAAACAAATTCACATTTATAGTAAGAAAGACTTCAGATTGAAGAACTTTCTTGACCAACCGGCTGTTCTTGAGAATTTCTTCATACAGTCTTAATGTTTGAAGAAATTTGCCTTTCTCAAAACATTCAAGTGCTAATTTTTTTATATTCTCATGAATATTATCATGTTGCGAGAATTACTAGTTCTGAAATACTTTTAATCATTATCTAAAAAGAAGAAAATTCATTAATTAGTAAAGCTATTTAAATCCAACAATAAAATACTGAAAAATAATACACCTGAAAACAATGCATCTAAAAAATTCACAAAAAGAGCTTTATATTAAACATTTATACCCAAAATGGCAAATACAAAAATAAAAAATGAAATAGTATCATGCAAACATGATACAAAAGAAGGTAACAATGCTGACAATTAGGGGAGTGCAGTAAATCACGTAATTAGGGTTTACATAGGTCCTGACCCCCTCCCCCTAGTTATAGGACTATTGACCAATCAAATTTAAAAAAACTCAAAAACGTCTTAGACCTGAAAATAAGCTATCCCACAATCGACAAAAGTCGCTACATAGTAAAGTCTAAATTTTACTAAGCAAATAGAAAAAAATTGATTAAGTAACCTTATTTAGCAGATCAAAATACACTTACCACAAAATTTTCATAAGTATTAGAGAATTTTTTATTAATTGACTTTTGATTTTTACGTTTGACGAAAAAATTAAAATTTTTTAAAAAAATTTATTCGACGAATGTAAAAGTTAAAAGTTAAATAATAAAAAGTTTCCAATACTTATGAAAATTTCGTAATAAGTGTATTTTGATGAATAAGTTTGCTTAATCGATTTTTTTTGATTTGCTTAGTAAAATTTAGACTTTACTATGTAGCAACTATCTGCGATTAACTAAAAATCGATTTTCTTCAATATGATTGGCTATTTATACTATATATATATAGAACGTGATATTTGGGGACCCCCCACTCCCCCTAAAAAATTATGTGATTTTCTGCACTCCCCTTACAACATTAATTACGATACTTACAACTCAAATGGTAATTTCTATAACAATACTTACGATGAGACAACCTATAAAAAAAAAAACTGCAGAAAAAAAAAAAAGAGCTATATAAGAATACATTAAAAAAACATATGTATGTTTAATACATGTAATCAGGAATTCTCCTGGTTAATTGTAGTTATTCTCTTGAAGGTTAGTACCCTGTATGATACATTCACATAATTGTCAAACTTATAAACTTAATAAATGAATAATTCAATATTCGTTTAGTAAACTGTACAACTCACTTTTGTAAAAATTATAAGATCAGAATTGAATAAGACCTTAAGGGCAATGATGCACAAAAATCTTCCAAATACCATCCAACCAGGTTGCAAATATACAGAACCAAATCCTTCACCGATTTTTCTGACCATCAATATGAAATCTTTTCACACAATTTTTGAACTTCTTGTTTCCACTTGTCCACCTTGAATCTTTATACTAGAATTACACGTAAGGTACTATACTCTTTTCAAATACCATTCTCTATCACCAATTTTGATATCGTCTAGTCTATCAGATGAGATCCAATCAATAATATGATCATACGAATCAGAACCTTTTCACACAATCTTCGACTTCCTTGTTTCCACTTGTCTATCTTGATCATTATATCAGGATTATTTATATCATGCTTTGAATCTTTTCACACAATATACAGAACCAAATCCTCTATCACGGATTTTTTGGATATGAATTAGTTCTAAGCTGAAATCTTTTCACAATCGTAGGGTTACATGTTTATGCATATTATTCACATAATACAGTGAAACCTCTCTAAGTGAACCTTCTATGAGTGCATCTTCTATAAGCATACACTCTCTCTAAATGCATATTAAGATTCTGGTCATATATATATAGTAAAACTTCCATAAGTGCACCTTCTATAAGTGCATGCCCTCTCTAAATGCACATTCAAACCCTGGTCCAAATATATACATGCTCCCTATAAATGCTATTGATCTCTAAATGCATTTTGTTTAAGCTTGGTCCCAAGAGCGTGCACTTATAGAGGTTTTACTACACATGATCTCCATAAATGGTTATTGTTCTCCAAGTGCATGTTGCTAAAGACTGGTTCCAAGTGCGTGCACTTAGAGAGGTTTCACAGTATTAGATTTATGCTCAAGCATTACACTGATAAAAATTGCTAAAATTTCCCTATAATAATTTGTAAAAAGCAAATCTTCGCACATGGTAAGTGCAAAACTTGTTTAGCTTATAATAGTAAAAGATAATAAAGTATATATTATAAGATACCTTCCTCATATTAGATCCGCAAGTAAGTTTAAATAACTCTCGATATAGTGTGATTAGTATTCTTGTATAGAGTAATGCACTTTAATAAAGATCGAATTTTTTTTAAAAAAAAGTTATTTCTGTATTATAAGAGTCTAGTATATATTTGAATAAGAATTAGATGTGCACTTGGAGAGATTTTAAAGATTTAGAAGAAAGAAAAGTGATTATCTAACTATTAATCAGTTATGTGCTTGTTAAAGGTTACAGATTTCATCTATAAAAAGGCAAATTTTATGAATAAAACACAGGTTTTACATATTAATGGATAGGATTTAGGCCTAAAGACTACCAGTAGTACGGTTAGTAGAATAGGTTAAAAATCTAGAAAAATATATATATAAATAATTTTTGTATACAAAAATTTAATTAATACTATAGTTTAGTTTGGCAGAATTTTTTTTAATATTAATAATAAACTTGTTTTAAAAAAAATTCTTTTGTAACTGCTATTTTTTGTTGCTTCAAATGTACTATGTGTAGTACACTATAAATGCTAATTTTTATAAATTTTTTTAATAGAATTACAGTAGTAAATTTAAATTTGAATTATACAAAAAATGTTTATAGCTTACTGCATTAAAAGTTTTATTATTAGTTATATTATAAAAAATATTATTTCTACTATAAAGGCTTGTAAGCTATTAGTTGAAAATCATTACTATTTTAGTATTACATATGTTTTTAGTTTTTTAACTATAATTTATTAAAAAAAATTTATTTAAGTTTTGTTTAAATTTGTTAAAAACAAACTTTTAATTCTAATTTATGAAATTTATCAACATTTAAGCTAATATATTAAGAGTAATATAAGTTTAAAAATTTAAAAAATTAAATGTAGTTTTTAATATAAAATTTATAAGTAAAATTTACTAGTAAAATGGCTAAAAATAGCCAAGTTTCAAAGGTCTCTAAAAAATTTAAAAGACTATGTAAAGTTATAATATGTTTTTTACATAATGCGATTTACCCAAAGTATCTTGCAAAAATATTTTAATAGATTTTTATTATAAAAATTAGTCAATAATTGTCCTTAAATGGTGTCACCATGTAGTACAAAGTACTACTAATAGTACGCCTAAATCCTATCCATTAAAATAAAGTAAAAGCGGATTTTACCTAATAAAAAGCAGATTTATCTTATAAAAAGGCGGGTTTTACTTATTATAAATCATAAACGCGAATTTTACATTATTATCTCAGGTTTTACCTGAAATAACCAATCAACGCGGATTTTACCCATTTATGTCGCAGGTTTCACCCTGTCGTATTATATTTATATAAATATTTAGCTCCGGACAAACAATGCTATGCATTTACCTAGTAATAATGATGATGAAGTTGAAAATTTAAATTTAGTACTGTATTAAGTGAAAAAGATAAAATAGAACGAATTTACAGATAAATTAGTTAACGGTTTAAATTGGTAATTTATATTATTATAAATATATAATTATAAATTTATGGTTTTATTATCTTGTTTTATTTTTAATTACTGTATTTCTTATTATGATTTCTTGCGTCTTGCAACTACAACTTTAGTTTCATTTCTTAATTCATATAATTGTCCGAGTTGTTGGTCATTAAACTTTTCTAAATTTTCCCAAATTTAATTTCTTCGGCTGACGTCCAAATACTTGTTGCTATATATAAACCCAAATTTGTACAAACAATTATATAATTTTTAAATTTGGTGCTTTTAAATAAAATTGTTTACCAAAAATTTTTTACTTAAAATTCTTGTATACGCTATATAAGACCATGAAAGTTAATTTTTTGGTTCTCATAATACGAGACTTGAAAAACAACCAGCTTTTAATTTTATTTTCAAATAATCTTATAAAAAATATACTAAAATTTTTTATACATAAAAAATTTTTCAAATTTTGCAGAATTTGACCCGGTTGAGTTATAAGAACCAATTTATTAAGTTGTATGGTTTAATATTGTATAAAAAGTTGACAAAAAAAAAAACGATAAATATTTATTAACAAACAAGGTTAATTATAATGATATTCACATATAAAATTATATGTCCAAAATTTCTCAAGATATAAGGCTCTAACACTGCTTGTAAATATATATAAAATTCATTATAGTCTTAAAAGGGTTGTATTTGAAATATTGATTATCTAAACCCTAATAATGACCATCTATCTAATATACAAAAAATAACCTTTAATCCTTCAAGTAGTCACATGCTATACACATAATCACATCACTTTCGTTTCTATATGTACATATTGGACAATCCCATTGTGGACTTAAAATTTCAATAGGTACAAAATCTTGTGATTGTTGATCTGTATTTGGTTTTATGTTCAAACAAACTTCACATTGCAATGCCAATGGCTTATTATTAAATGTACATTTTGAACAACTCCATGATATGTTGTTGATTCCAGGAATTTTATCCGCAGGAATCCGAACTGCTGATGAACTCCCGCTGTATGGTGTTTTTGCGACATCTTTCCCATTATTACTTACTCCATGACTATTACCAATTCGTTCACTACCACACCAAACCATGTCATTTTTCCTTCTTTCAGCCGAAATAGCAGTTAGTTCCCTCATCGGAACGCCATGATGTTCCCAACCAACCCCACCTAATTTCACACCACCATGTGTCATTATGTTCCTCAATTCTGCGGCTTTCAATGCTTTTTGTCTAGCCATGACAGATGTGTCATTGTGAGAGCCAATTCGATAACCATTTCCATAAAATCCTTCACCCACTTTACCCCCGAGGAGTAATTCATCGTATTCGTCATGTAATTCATCAAGGAGTTTATAGAATGCTGCATCGTGTGGACCACGCTGGTTATGCGTTAGCCTAAAATAAATTTGTTAGGTATGATGAAATAATTATTGAAATTTGGCATTAATAAAATAAAATATATACTCATGTAACATAGTCCCGATGAGATCATTAAAGTCGAGAAATCGACTTTCATCATAATGTGGACGTAATCTTATACATATTTTTTGGCCTCTATTGATATTTATTCCTAAGAAACAAATTCGATTAATAAAAATTTATATTCATAGTTATAAGCAAAACATACCAAGTAGCCTCTTATCTTCAGGAAAAAATTCTTCTAAAGCTCCAACTTTCCAATTATGCTTTTGCATTATAGGTTTCACCTAGCATTTTAGATTATATCAGCTATATGCTCCTATAAAACAAAAAAAAAAAAATCAGGAAAGCCTATTATACAGTACATGAGAAGCCAGCTTTTTCAGTAATTCCAATGCTTCGGCATGATTCGGATATCGTTCTAAAGATCTAAAATTGAAGATACGTTCATCTATCTTAATTGTATTCATTTTCTCGGATAAAAAGAAAGTGGGTATTTCACTTGTTTTTATTTGTTTTTATTGTTTTGCATGCGTGTACGTTATTATATTACGCAATCAGAGAATTTTCGATTAATCACGTGATACGTTGTTGGTCTTGTGAGCATTGACCGAAATGTTACACTAATTAGCTGGACGAATAAGCTTGGGCGTCTCATTTTATAAGCTTTCAAAGTAATTCAGTAATCCACGAAGTAATTCGGGGTATGTTTAAACGTTTAAGCTTAGCTTACAAGTATAATAAATTAATTAAACTCAGCAATTTAGGCTGTCTTTTACTTGTGAAAAATTTTTTTCGTAATCTTTCTACAGTAATAAAAATCTATTATATGGGGTGTGGTCAATTAAAACAGCCCATTTTTACATAGAACTTATTTTGAGATAATTGAGTTTAAGGTAGAGTACAACGTCGATCATTTTCATATATGATCGTCGTACAAAAAAATTTTTATATAGGGGCAAAAATACGCCATTGATAAGGCTTTTCGAGAACACAACCAATTTTAGCCAAAATTTTGTGGCACATAGGTCAAAACCTTTTATTTATGGCAGTGAAATTTAAAGCCACATATTATATTTAAAAAATCAAACTTGTATATATCATCAATTTTCCTAGGACGATTGAGATTTTCCTAGGTAGTACAAAAAAAAAATTTTATTCCATCAGATTTCTAGAACACATGATTCTCGATCATGATTGGATAACAGTATAATCGTACTCTATATCCTTCTTTCGTGTTAGAAGGCTGTTAATATTTATAGATTCGGAGCAATGTCGTGCTAATGTTTATGGATTTGGAGCATTGTTGGATGTGCTAAGTGGACAAAGGCATTTTGACAGCTATGTTTTGCAAAAAAATTTGCAACGGGTTACGGTTTGGATTTGCTTTCGGAATTCCTGATTGCGATGTTAAATTGGTAGGCTTTAGTTTTTCTTGCCTTTTTAACGTTTAGAAAGAAATGCCAAATGCAGTGTCGGAGATGTTTACAAATGTATTCTGACGTTTATGTAGGTTGAGAGTGGATTTTGGACGAGATATAGTTTATACCAAAATTTCGCAAGGATATGATTTGCAACGGTTTCGGCCTGTATTTGCCTCTAGAACTCTGGTTGCTATGTTAAATTGGTAAGTTTAAGGTTTTTTTTCCACATCTTTATATTATTTTCGGAGCAGTAAACTATTACTGTATTAAGAGGATTTGAAAAATTCTATTGTTAGTTTCGAGTTACGAATCATGATCACTTTGGGCGATATATTTGAAGGTATGTTGGGTCGCGAATTTTTTATGATTCCAATTATCTATTAGAATCAATCTTAATCATGAGAAACAATTACTACAATATTTAGATCGATCTTGTCAGCTAACAATAAATTTGGGCCTTTATTTGTACAGACAGCTTACGAAGAAGTAGCTCTTTGATAATAATTTTCGAATATCGGGCCTCTATCGGTAATTATTTTCGCTTTGGGCCTTATTTGAAATTTATTAATTTTGTACATACTATATAGTATATATATACAGTATATATATTAATGGATAGGATTTACCTGTACTAGATCTAGTACATTGTACTAGATTTAGTACATAATTAAACTTAATTATCTATTAATTTTTAAAATTAACTACTTAATTAAATATTTTTTAATAATATTTTAACTTATGGGCTACTTGTTTTAAAAAACTCATAGCTTTACATAGCTTTTTAAATTTTGTACATTTTTTTTAAAATTCGCATTTGCTAGTTTAACCTAGTTTTTAGCACATTTACTAGTAATTTTAAAAATATTTTTGATTATAAAAAATTTTTTTACTAAATAAATTTATTTAAACTATTAATAAAATTATAAACATAA
>QKWP01003093.1:0-24533 GCA_003550325.1 Gigaspora rosea | reverse complement strand
CTGCGTATTTTAAAATTTTTAATAAAATTTTAAATATTGATTTTAGCCATATCTTTTCTAAGTAAAAAATATTCTTTAAGTTTTGTTTTAGTAACTTTGTTATAAAATTTTTTTAAAATCATTAGAAAACTTTAATATAATAAATGTTTAAAGTTCTTGTATTGGCATTTTTACTATTAAAATTTTTCTTTAGATTTTTTCAAATTTTATATGTTCCCGTCTATAAAAAAAATCTTTACTTCTAATACAAGTCTTAATTTTTACAAGTAAATCATTAAAGTTGCAATAATGAAAGTTGTCATCCTTTATATAAACTACAATATTGTCTTAAGAACAATAGTTCTAAAACTAAAACTAAATAAGATCGCAGAAAAATTGTAATAAAATTTTTTAAAAAAATTTTTTCTTAAAATTATCTATTTTCAGCTTATATGTAACTATAATTTATTTTCTTATAATATAAAAACTAATTTTGCAAAAAAGTAATCCTTATTTTCAAATATAATTGTACAAAGTTTTATTTAATTATTTTAGTATTTTAAAAAAGTAAATCAGAGCTAAAAAAGTGCAAAAACGCAGGCAAATTTGCCTGTGTTCTACTACAATCTAAGGGATAGTTTATTGGTCTTTATGTTATGAACAGACCAGTTTTTATGAAATTACATTTGTTTTTTTTATATCTCAAGTCGGGCGAATCTAAGTAAACTAAAATATGACAATTAAATAATTAATATTAGTAGTAACTGAAAACAACTTTCTCAAATACAAGAATTTACTTATCTGGTTTGTTTCCATTGTTACTATGAAAATTTATTTCCCTTCATTTTCCTCGCCATCCCTGCACTATTATAATTTGATCGTCTTACTTTGATTCCTGCTTTGATCTCCTTTAAACCATTAAACTGTCTCACCATAATTATTGTTCATCCCTTCCTGAAATATAATCCTTATACCCATTCTACGTTATTACCATATATATTCATTATACTGAGATATGCTATGAACGCGTTAGGGTATAATCGATAGATTCCCAGCATACGAGTTAGACCTAGAGCATTCTAACTCTTTTGGTGACTATATTACACCCAACTAAGAAGTCCAGCTGACGCGTCCTTTGAATTGCTCCTGTTAATACCAGATTCCCACTTATATTACGCCCAACTAAGAAGTCCAGCTGACGCATCCTTTGAATTACTCATGCTAGCAGAGTTGAAGATTATTGCTTCGGGTGTAAAGCCTTAATCCAGATCATATGGGTGGATTTGATTCATATGATGATGGGTTGTTATATTGTACATTACTAATGTACAATATAACAACTCATCATCATATGAATCAAATCCGCCCATATGTAATGATGCAAGGGGAAGTTTAATTGAAATGGGTATTAGTAATGGCAGAAGGAGGTTGACCCGATGAATGCATCGGGAGATTCTAAGTAGCAAAAATGTATAAAAAACCAATGTATTTGCCTTGATTGTATTCTTAGGCTTAGTCTAAATTCTTTTCAAGTTATAAATAACGACTTCTGCTGGCTGAATTATTGTCGCAGTATCTTACTTCACTTTACATACATAATTGCTAATTTCTCATACTTAAACATAAATACATTATATCTGACTTATATCGTTTATCAACCTGATCTATCTTGGCACCTATTACCTGTTGCTTTCCCAAGCTTAAGGGTAATACTGTAAACTAGTGTAAAATTAAATCATATCTCTTATTAGTCGTTTGCCTCTCAACTTGTTGATCATCTCTTACATCTTACATACCTTTTTGATATAATAAAAATATTTTAATATAAAAATGTCTAAATGGTATAAAGCTTGTATTGATCAAATGCCAGATAAAAGAACCTTGATTGGTACTACGAATGCCCCTATTGTTAGAGAAATTAATCCAAGATTGAACATTTGCCTTCTGCATGGGCATCTAATTGCAATTTCGCTCAAAAACAAAACCTTTTCACTTGCTGAAACCCTTTCACCTATCGGAACTCCTTCACTTGCTGGATATTATCATTATAAGCCTGGCACTGAAAGCGAAGACTGGATCCCTTTATTACCTGGATATTCAGTTTTTTTTAGAATAGCAGAAAAAATTTTTAAATTTAGCATTTCATTTGAAAATTACAATCTCAAATTTATATGGAGTACAGTCGCACCCCCCTAAGTGCATGCCCTCGGGACCATAGTGAAAAAAAGCCAAAATGTGCACTTAGAGGGGGTTTGCACTTAGAGGGGTTAAAATTTATAATTGTTATATTGTTTGGGACCAAGAGGGGCCGTGCACTTAAAGAGGTTTTTCATATACCGTGCACTTAGGGGGTGTGCACTTAGGGGGGTGCGACTGTAATTACAAAGTTGGTTCAGATTTAGAACAACCATTCGAGACCAAATATGACTATCGACTTTTTAAAAGCGCAATGGAAAAATATGATCCAAACAACTCACGTTCTTTACCTTATTTACTTGGATTCTTAGAAGCTGATAATGTTAAGCTCTTAAAAATAACCATTAAGGAACATTATCCAGACATATATCCAAATATTGGATTCAATTATAAATGAGCGGAAAAAGCATTACAAGCTGAAGTCCAAATGCGAAAAGGTATAAAGAGAAAGAGCAACGAAATAAATAAAATAATAAATAAGGCTTCACAATCAACAGAAATTCCGATAAAGCAAAATATACGTTTAGAAAAAAGCGGTAAGACTTTATCAGCAGAAGATACCCAAGCCTTGATAGTAGAATACAGAAAAAGCAGGAATCAAGTCTATAGTCTCAACCGGAAAATAGTTCACCTACAAAAATGCATTGCAGAATTAGAAAATAAGTTAGATGAAAAAATGGAAAATGCCGATGAAGTTGATTTATTAGAAAAAAGTATTAAAAATGCGATTGAGTCTGCTCAACTCAGCTCCACATTGTTGGTTTCTACAAAAGAGTATCTTTCACTTGTATTTGCACAGCCTTGTCCTAATTGTAATAACAATAATATTACAAATAAAGAGTGGGATATAATGTCAATTGGATTTCGAATTAAATGCACAATGGAATGTAAAAAATGCAATACTATTTATGAACATACCAATGAAACGCAAGAAATTTGTTTTTCAAAAGCTGTAGCTACTGCTGGGCTTGCAGGGGGGATATCTCGCAATGCAATTCAAAGCTCATTAGCTACAATGGGGATTACGAACCGTATATAGAAAAATACATATCATCGTTATTAAAAAATGTATTCTACTCCTCTTATTGACGATGCAAAGTCAAGTGCAGTAAATGCTCTGGAAAAATGTATCGAATATGCAAAAATACAGAAGAAAGAAGGACTCTCCGTAGCATTTGATTGTTCTTGGGCTCACATACGGAATGCAAGCCAAGCTAGTGGAGAATTCATATGTCAAGAAATACTGCCTGGTATTATAATTTATTTTTTACTTTAATGTAGTCTATAAATAATCAACTAATTACAAATTTTTATTATAGATTATTTTCATAAACCAATTGTAGCTTTTCACGTAGTTCAGAAGGCCAGAGTTGCAAAGGATAATAAAACTGGGCTTACCAATACACTTAATCCAGGCAACTTTGAAAAATCTTCAAGGCAGATGGAACATGCCATCTTAATTAAGATATTGGACCAAGTTACCGATAAATTAGAAAATGCAGATTTATATTTGGAAGTATGTGTTGATGGTGACTTGGATTCAAATAAAACGCTTGCTCACATCCCTATTGTGACTAAGATATTTGCTGATCTAAAACATTTAACGAGCAATATTAGAAAAGCAATACGTCATAAAAATAACTCATTTCAAGTATTTGAAGACCATATAATGCGATGGTTTCGTGGGTGCATTTATTCAGCAGCATTGCGCGCAGAAGCCAATGATCTCTTTGCACCAAATGAAGGAGAAATACGTAAGATGCAGGTGGATGGCCTTATCCGCCATCTACAAAATGATCACACAAGTTGCTGGTTAGACGTATATTGGATAAAAGATGATCCAACAATTATTTTAAAAGAGCCTACTCTTAGTCACTCATCGCAAAAAAGAATTGATGGATTCCAAAAGTTTCTTAATACAATTTGCCGTTTACCTTCTGGTCAAAGAATGGCCACATTAAGCAGAACATCCCAAAACGAAGCATTCAACCGGGTAAAATTAGTATATCTAGATAAAAAAAATTATTATTGGCAGTCATATGCCACACGGCATGCAATAGCAGTTTTATATTATAATGAAGGGTATACTTATCTACTTTCCACACTTCGAGAAATCTACTGCGGAAAACCTTTCGAGTCGGAAGACCTGATCAAAATTGGTATGATAGAGAATGAACATTCTGCACAGCAACAACTGAACGTAAAAAAGATTCGAGAACGTAATCAAAAGCGGGCTGAAAACTTTGCCAATGAACGTATTGAATTGGCTGGTTTTGATTTCAGTTAGGTAAATTTTATCATAAAAAAGGGAATAATTTTGAAACTTCGATTGATTTGTTAATAACAATTCAATAAACAGGATTTGGTTCTGTATAAGGAGAAAGCACAGAATCGGCTTCGCCATAATAAGTTCTATCCCTCCTTTGCCCCCCTAATTGTAGACTATGATGTAATTGCACGATGTCTTGGCTGCCATGCTTTTCCAAGGTGTAAAATGGCCTGTGCTCATTATGTTATACTTATTTAATATTCGATTGAAATGAGAAAATTTTAAAATGGGACAAAGGAACGTTAATTTTCAATATAGTGCAAGATGAAATACGTCAACCTCAGAATTTAACACAACAAATCAAAGAAATAGCAAAGAATATTTTCAAATATCATAATTTGAGACCTGGACAAATAGATGCTGTGAAATACTATATTGAGGAAAAAAAAGATACTCTTGTAGTTATAAAAACTGGTGGTGGAAAATCATTTTGTTATGCGGCTTCAGCTATTCTTTTTCATGGCCTTACGATTGTTATTTCACTGTTAAAATCTTTAATACAAAGTCAAATGGTTTGTATAAATATTAATTAAGTTAAAAAAAATAATTAATAAGTGTCTAATCTACTTTACCCTTAGTATAATTTAATCAAGTTGGGAATTCCGTGTGGTAGTTTACAAGCATCGTCTCATGGAACAATCGAATATGAATCGAAGCTTTTTGAAGAAATAGCACTTGGATATACCCGCTTACTTTTTATTACCCCAGAGAAGTTGTTGCTTAGTAGGTATGTTAAAGCTATGTGCAATCGATTGAATAAAGAAAAGAAGCTACAATTTGTGATTGATGAAGCTCATTGCATTTTCGATTTCCGCCATTTTAGGTAAGACATTGATTGTTAGAAAATATTTTATAAAAAAAATAAAATAAAAAAAATTGCAATAATATATACCATATATACTAAAAAATAATAAATTATTTTAGAGAAAAGTGGGGGAATTTGGGTATGCTAAAGCAATGGTTCCCCCAAGCTAATATCATGGCTTTAACTACAACTTTATCCTGGAATAATGTTGAAGGCTTGCAAAATGATTTGCACATTGATCAAAGTCATTTTGCAGTCGTGAGAGGAAACGATTTATTATGCAAAGAATTGTGTTTCTCTGTACAATGCCGGATGGATAAAAAGTCAGCTTGGATTGACCAAATAATGGGCTTAATAAAAAATATGGGAGAAACTAGTCGTGCAATAATTTATTGCGCACGAATTGTGGATTGTTCAGAAGTGATGGAAGCACTAAACACCCGGGTTAAGAATTTAGAAATGATGGAAATTCTAAATATAAAATTAGAGGAAAAATCACTGGATGTGTATAATGGGCAATTATCAGAAAATGAAAAGAAAGCTGCAATGAAAAAATGGAATAGTGGTCAAACACGTGTGATGATTGCGACTTCAGCCTTTGGGTTGGGAATAGATACACCTGATGTTCGCTTAGTGATACATTATAATTTTCCTTCAAATATAAGTAAGTTAGTAAATCTAGTAAATGCAATTTCAATTATGAGATAATAATAATTAATTAACATCTTTGTTTTTAGATAGGCTTATTCAGGAATCTGGTCGGGCTGGACGGAATCAAGAGTCTGGTCAGGCTGTCGCACAATGTGTAATCCTTTATTCTGGAAAAGTTATTCGCACTAATTATGCTATCATTTCAGATAAGAGGAGGTAATGTTTTTTTTGAAATTTTTTTAATTGAATAATTCTCAAATATGGGCTATGATTATTATAGTAATGAAGATAATGATGATCAAACGGAAACCTATCTAGAAAAAGCACGGCATGGATTATTTGAAATAATGTACTATTGCCTTACCTCTTACGAATGCCGATTTCAGCAAGTATCACAATATCATGCATGGGAGGGAGACCTGATTCCACCGATTTGTGAATTGTGCGATAATTGCGTCAGACGTAGAAATGACAAAGTAAAACAAGAGAATGTGCTAATGGATATTTTAGATATGCTAAATGTGATTAAGGTGCTATGTGAAAATAATGATAAGCCAATTATCCCTGTAGATATAGTAGATGTTTTTTGCTGCTTAAATAACGCACAACTTCATAATAAAAAGCTAAAGTTATTGGATCTTGACGAACGCCCAAAGCCAAGTTCCTTACGCACAAAACTGTTAGCTGAATTGGCACTGGCAGATCTAGTTCGTCATAAACTTGTCAAACAAACCATTTTGTTTGAAAAAAAGACAAACTCAGCTTACTTTACTTGCAGCATAGTAATAGAGAGCATTGCGGAGGATGCGATCGTACTTGCAACAGCTAAAACCTGGTTATACTGGTTGAAATAATATATATATATATATTTTTTTTCGTACTGTATGTATTATCATTATCTAATAAAAAAAATTACAATGTACTGTACGTATTATCATTATCTAATAAAAATAAAAAATTACAATGTACTGTACGTATTATCGTTATCTAATAAAAATAAAAAATTACAATGTATTGTACATATTATCATTAATAAAAAAAAAATTACAATGCACTGTCTATAGTTGTTAGGCAAAACCTAAAGGTTTCGCCATTGGTGAAAGGTGAAACTTAGTTTCAACTTCCACCAAAAAAAATTTAAAAAACGAAATAGTGAAACTGGCAAAAGGGTCAAAAGGTGGCGAAACCGACGAAAGGTGAAGAAAGGTGGCGAAACTAGCAAAAAGTAATGAAACTAATAAAGTGGCAAAAGGCAGTGAAACTACCGTAAGGTTCCTCCTATAAGATCTACACTGTAATGATTTGTATGCTAAATTTGATTGATATCTGGGTTAGAGATGGGCAAAATAATTTACTTATTACATAAAAGGCAGATTTTTATATGCAACAACTTCTGATAGTATGTTATTATATTGTAATTTAACTTTAAAGTAATAAGCAAATTGCCTTGCTCATCTCTAATCCGGTACAATCATAAAGTTCAATGAATAGTACCCCGATACTTTGGAAAATACCTGGAACAATCATCCTCTACACTGTTCATTTTTACTTAGAATCATCAATTATATTTTCCTTCCATAAATTATTAAAACTACGATAAATAAAACTAACTATTCCTCCATGTTCATAGGCCTTCATTTTATCACTAAACAAAGGTTTTTTGTATCAAGAATAGTGGAGAGCCTAAATAATTTGAAGCATCTTGTTTAAACGAAAATTGATACAAAAAAGTTGTAATTATAAAATTTTAATACTACTATAATTATATAAAGGTGTTTAATAAATATACAGTATTGACAATTATTATCTATCCCTGACACTAATTGTGCTTGTAAAACTTCTCGCACACTTATAACTTTAGAAGAAATATTATCCAATTTGGATTAGGCCCTAAATAAAATTTTTATCTCGTGTAATTATTGAAATTAAAATAACTTGAAACTTATTACAATTGGATTGAAAAAATTTTTCAATGAACAAGTCGTCCAATTCTTTAACACATGATTATAAAACATAACTAAAGTACTTTTCAGAAATCTGCAATAAAATTAAAAAATGTATATATAAATTTATTTTAAATTACATATCGTATCTGAAAACCAACATGTTTAAACCATCTTGGAAGTAAACTACGCCGTATATTCTGTCAGTAGGACGTATCAGCAAATTTGATTGCTAATATTTCAAGATTTCGTAAGTTGAATGTGTTTTACCCAATATCTTTAGTAGTTCCATAGTTGTATTTGATGGAGTTTCAACAGTTTTAATATAAGAATATAATCGAATTTTTATTAGTAAACGTCACGTTCTCAAAAAGTACTTTAAACCATATAAATAAGTTACCTGGACAATTGATCTACACCATCCAATCAAACAAACTTCTCCTATGAACTTTCGCCAGGGGTTTCGCCTTTCACCAGAGGTTTCGCCTTTCGCCAGGGTTTCGTCATTCGCCAGGGGGTTTCATCTTTCGTCTTTCGCCGGGTTTAGGTTTCGTCTTTGCCAATTGACAGTTATTGATATCAGTAGCGTAACCTATCACAGATAGGACGTGCGCTATGTATTAAAATTGCCCATTTAATTTAATTTTTGAATAGATATAAGTTCAATAAAAAATTGCCAAAAGTTGTTAAAGCTAACTATATAAAGAACATTAAGGTAGAAAATATAGAGTCGTAGCAGATATGGTAAGAGCACTTGAGCAAAATGGTTTCGCCTAACAACTATAGTACCGTCCATAATAAAATTACTTACTAATCCAATTTTTTTTGCCGTCCAATACTGGCAAGCCTGACAAACATCTCGTCAATTACGCCGACAATTGAAAGATAAGAATGAAAAAGTGCGAGAGGGGATGGAAATGGAAAAGGAATTAGAAGTTGAACACCAAACTAAAATTACTAATTTAGAAGCTAAATTAGGTAGAAAAACCCTCGAAGCCCAAGTAGAATGGCGTAATTACCAATGAGCCCTCCAAGAAGTTATAAAAGTTAGAGGGGAAAGAACCCAACTTCGCCTTCAGCAGAGAATTAAATTCGAGAAGATTACGGAATTTTCAAAAAATGCTTTGGATCCACAGGCCCGTTCTAGTTGTATAGTCACCTTTTTTTTCACTCCCAACACTGATTCTTTGAAAGTCAAAGTAATATTAATTAAAATATCACTCCCTGCTTGGGGTCGGGTGCGGTCGGCATGGTTACGAGGGCGAGAGTAGTGCTTTTTTCTTTACTTATGAGAACGAGGAAGTTAGACAAAGTTTAACTGACTTTGCGAAATGATTAAAACAAGAGGAAAGCCAAGCGGAGGAAATTAACGAAAGAAAAGAGAAAATGTAATGAGTGTAAAAGGTGTAAATTATGGAGTTATCTAATAAAAAAAAAAATTAGTATGTATTATCGTTATCTAAAAAAAAAAAAGATCTACATAGAAAATTCTAGATTCGAATAGACACGTTCGATTTTTGCTTGTATAACACAACATGATTTGCAACCGATTTTATATGAATTTGGATAGTGTTGTACTCTACCCTTAATTATTTGGTTTGATTTTCGGACTGATCCGGGATTAATCAAATTTAACGATTTTGATTGGTTAAATATAGCATGTGACTATAGGGTAATCTCGTGATGTGCTGGGCTCTACGCAGCCTCATGTAATCTTTCTTTTACATTAACTTGATTTTTTATTATGCATATCGACTTTCATTTATAATTGAAAAATGTCAATCATGTCAAAATTTATAAGAATCTAATAAAAACTCGTTTTTCAAAAAATTGTAAAAATGGGCTATTTTAATTGACCACACCCCATATAGGCTAATAACATGAAGTTGATCAACTGTAGTATTGTAACTGTATAATGAACGATTGTTAAATAAAATTAAAGATCAGTTTGATGTACTAAAAATAGGATTTGATTATTTTTTATTAGTGTTAATAGCTCTGCAGTTAAGAATAGTTTAAAGAAAAATTATACATTGCGACCCGTCGCCATGTGGTCCTTATATGATCGACCAATCATTTTTGAGATTAGCAATCACATATAAACGATGATTATCACATTATTGATTTTTTTTATTTTCTTTTTCTTTTAGACTGGAGGCAGTTTGGAGTTATGCCTTGCTATTGCGAAGCCACTTTTTTTTTTGTAAGTACCGGACAGCAAAAACCATCCATTTTTTTTAGAGCACACCAAATTTAAGGTATGTAATACCTGTGATTGGTTAATATATATATAACACAAGTTCTGATTGGCTAATTATAATTTGTCTGTATATTGTACTGTATTTAGTAATTTTTAATAAAAATATTAACCAATCAAATTATATGCATGTGATCAGGCATCAATCTAATTGGTCAATTGTCTTGTATCAAATTTCTGATTTACTATAAAATTACTAAACTTTAATCCCTTATAACTTTTTTAGAAAGCAAGATATTAAAAATCTGTCTTACAAATTTGTAGTTTAGGTTACAATAATAAATTTGTAAGAGGGTTTTAAAATAATTACTTATTGTCAAGTTATTAAACTTTATGCTAAAAAAAATAGATAGTTTTTGCTATCCGGTTCTGTAAATTTTTTTTTTTATTTTCAATTAGTAATTTTTTTTTTCTAGATTAGAGTTATTTTAGAGTTGTCTTAAAGTTATTTTGAAGTTGTGTAATTTTATCATTTCAAAGTTACTTTTCTTTTATCAGTATTTCACCATTTTGCTATTTTACTATATTAGCAAATTTATAATAGCATATTCTTATATAAGATCTTATAAACCTAATGTATTTTAAAATATTTTGAAATATCAAATTTTCAAAATATTTCGAAAGTAGTTTCAAAATATTTCGAAAATGGGTTCGAAATATTTAAACTATTTTCAAAATATTTTAGAACTAGAAAACCAAGCTGGATTAGTAGATCTGCATCCTAAACTGAACAATAGACTAATATTTTCAAATTAGTTTAAAATAATGCACAAATTCTGACTACAAGATTAGATTAGATCTTTTGTTTATAATTAGATTTTCTATTTTGTTTTTTTTTAGCTTTTTTGTTTTCATTACATTTTTTGTTTTTGTTTTATGTTTTTGTTTTTATTTTGTTTTTTATTTTTTTTTGGCAAAATGTCAGTGGCAACATGTCTCTATGGCGACCTTTATATGATCAGCCAATCACATTAAAGATTGATGATCATATAAATAAATGTTTTTTTTTTATGGATAAATATATGCAACGCACCCTGCGATATGCTAATTCATCGCACACAATATGTAAACATAATTTGTAGATCATTTTCTATATAAAAAAAATTAAATTAATATAAGGTTAGGGTAAGGGTAAGGGTTAGTGTTAGAAGTTAGAGTAGATGATAGTATATACCAAAATTTTGCAAAGAATTTTTTTTGTTAGAGCATGAAAGGTAGTTAAGTAAATGAAATTTTTTGATATTACAAATTTTAGAAAAATTTCTTTATTTTGTTACACAAAGAAAATTTTCATGTTATACCTGATCTTCAAATTTAATTGGTAGATCATTGGGGTGCGATATACAAGCACATCACAGTGTGCGATGCCTAATTAAGTCCTTTTTTTATTTATTCTTAATTTTGATCTTTTTTTTATTTTTTATATTTTTTAGAACTGTTGCTAGAGCCGTATAAAGGTATTGGAGATTTTCTAGTACGTTTTCGTTTTTCGTCGTTTTTGGCAGATTATTTTTTTTAAACGAACATGGTATGAGAACGTAGCATGATAGCTAGTTATTTTATTTTTTTTATTTTTATTTTTTTAATATAACAGATAAGTACTAACGTTCTTATATTCTTTTCTTTAGAACGAACATAGTACGATTTGAAGAATAAGAACTGACGGGATGTATCACGGTAGGTTTTTTTTTAATATAACAGAAAAGTCTAACGTTCTTATGTTCTTTTCTTTAGAATGAACATAGTACAATTTGAAGAATAAGAACAGACAGGACATATCACAGTAGGTTTTTTTATTATTATAAATATAACGGTACAAACGTTCTTACGTTCTTTTCTTTAGAATGAACATAGTACAAATATCAAAAATAGATGTATAATGGTAATTAGTTTTTTTTTAATATAAGTACTAGCGTTCTTACATTCTTTTCTTTAGAACGAACATAGTACGATTGTTGGATAAGAAGAATAAGAACAGACGTACACGGTAGTTAGATTTTTTTTAATAAATATATAGAACGAACGAAATATAGTATGATTGCTGGAATAAAACAGACGTATAATGGTAGTTTGTTAGTTATTTTTTATTTTTTTTAGTATAAGTACTAACGTTTTTACGTTTTTTCTTTAGAATGAACATAGTATGATTTGAAGAATAAGAACGGATGGGATGTATCACGATAGGTTTTTTTTATTATAAATATAACGGTACTAACGTTCTTATGTACTTTTCTTTAGAATGAAAGTAGTACAATTATCAAGAATGGACATATCACGGTAATTAGTTTTTTTTCTTTTTTTTAATATAAGTACTAACGTTCTTACGTTCTTTTCTTTAGAACAAACATAGTACGATTGCTGGATAAGAAAAATAAGAACGATATACATAGTAGTTAGATTAGTTAGATTTTTTTTTAATAAATATAATGGTACTTTTTTTAGAACAAACGAAACTGCTAGAATAAAACGGACGTATAACGGTAGTTGGTTTTTTTTTATTTATTTTTTTTTAATACAGTAATATAAGTACTAACGTTCTTACGTTCTTTTCTTTAGAACGAACATAGTATGATTTGAAGAATAAGAACGGACAGGACGTATCACGGTAGGTTTTTTTATATATATAAATATAATAGTACTGTACTACCGTTCTTTTTTTTAGAACGAACATAGTACGATTGTTGGAATAAGAAGAATAAGAACGGACGTATCATGGATGTTTTTTTTTATAAATATAACAGTACTAACGTTCTTTTCTTTAGAACAAACATAGTACAATTGTTGGAATAGAACAGATGTATTATGGTAGGTTTTTTTTACGATACTAACATTTTTTTCTTTAGAACATAGTACAATTGTAGCTAGAACAGGCATAGTATAAAAGTTAATACAGTATACACTGTTTTTTTTTTTTTTTACAGTACTAACGTTTCTTCAGCATGGGAACTTTCTCATTTTTCAGAAAAACACAGTGATTATTATAAGGTAGTTAACCAATAATAAACTAGCTTTTTTAACACGTGATATCATTTTTGTCAAAACAAATAGATAATTTTAAACAATCAACGGGCTTTATTCATATATTAAAATTTTCTTCAAAATAAAATAATTAATTTACGCACTAATAGCAATTTTACAGGTTTAAAAACTTTATTTAAAGGTTTTGATAACAAGTTACATGTCCCTTAATAGTTTTTCTTAAAAACCTGCGTAATTAATAAAACTATACTATTGTATATATTAAATAACTTCTATTGTGTTAAATATCTTTTAAGAACCATTATAACTTTAAGAAAAGTTTACAAAATTTGAAAATAAAAGCTAACAAGTTAATATTATAACTAAAAAACAAATAAAAATAAAAAAAAACAACGTTGAACTTTGTGAATTGAGCAGTACAATACACTTTTATTACCTCTTACTATACAGTAGATAGTACTTTAACTTTCACTATAACTACTATGATGCAGTGTGATGCAAATGATACAACTTGAGTTTATTGAAAAGACGTTCTTTATGAACCTATTTTATTAGAAAGTATTATATGATTGATTTTTTTTTAGGTTTGTTTTTATACCCGAAAATTCTGGTTTTAGACTACAATTTTGTATAAATACTTTTGTAATGTAGATCTCAGAAATCATCGGGTTCGAATATCTCCCATACTTGTTTCTTCTTTTTTTTAGAATAACGTAGTATGATTGTTAGTTAGTATGGCCGTAGCAGTAAAATAGCACGATAGTTGAATGGGTCATAGCACAATATTTGGGATGTCGGTTTATATTGTAAATGTATTTTTTAAAATAATAAATTTCGAAATTTTTTTTTTCGAATAAATCTCTTTTTTTTTAAAAAAAAATAATAAATTTTGAATATATACAATGACCAATCAAAATTGATTGCGTAATTCATGTGACAACCAATTTGTATCAGTCGTCATGTGGATCACGTGATCAATTTTGATTAGTCAATCACAGGGTCACCATGGCGACATGCCTTCATAAAATAAACCCTTTTTTTTTATTTATTTTTTAAATTTTTTTTTTTATTTTTATTTCAGAATTTTACAAAAACATCTTTGAAAAAAAACAAACAACTTTTTGAAACCTTGTACAAGCTAACCCAAACTTCTAACACTTTACAAGAACATGAACTGATTTCTCTAACTATTTCTAAATTTTTAAAAATACCTCTTTAAAAAAATAAAAATTTAGTTAAAGCTTTATTATTTTTTCATTTAGTATAATTGTTTTGTTTTTTGGTTTTTGTTTTTTTTTTTAAATTTGTTTTAATTTATTTTATTTTAGCACTTTGCAAAAACAGAATTCTTACTTTCTAGCACTTTGCAAAAAAACCAACCCAGACTTTTTTATACTTTGCAACTTTTTTAGCATTTTGCAAGAACATTAACCCAGCTTTTGCATTTGCAAAAACAAAGATTTGGGGCTTCATTTATTTTTTTTTGAATCTTACTAAAAAGTGTACTATGTACTTTGTGCCTCCTATTTTTATATCTCAAAATTTTACTAAGATAACACCTTAATTTTAATTCTAACTCTAATCCTAATCCAACTTTAGACGAAATTATTACTAATACATTAGGGAGCACTAGAGGGCACAGAATGCACAAGTGCACTTTTTAGATTATTTCTTTTTTTTATTTAGTTTGTTTACATTTTTTGTTTTTTTGTTTGTCTTATTTTTTTAATTTTTATTTTATTTTATTTATTTTTGATTTTTCGACACTTTGTGACTTTTTTGCCACTTTACAAAAACACTAACTTTAACTTCTCTAGTACTTTGTAAGAACATACTAGATTTTTCTAGCAATTTGCAAAAATACAAACACTTCTGAGAAATGTTTTTTTTATTTTTTGCACTTCTTTACTATTTTTTTACTTTTTTACTATTTTTAGAAAGTATTTAGAAAAAGAGAGCAAAACAAAGATTATAGCCAAAACAAAAAAATAGCCAAAGCAAAGACAATAGTTAAAACAAAAGGCAAAGATAATAGCTAACTGAAGAGTGAGTGAAAATAAATGTGTAGTGCTAGTTTTTTGTATATAGTAATAGAATTAGATATGACAAAATATAAGTAGTTTAAAATATTTGTAATAATATAAAAATAATACTAGGTAAATGCATAGTATTGTTCGTCCAAAGCTAAATATTTATATAAATAAAATAATTAAAAAAAGTTTGCTATTTCTTACTATGATAATAATTTTTGATTCACTAGTTTATTTTGAATGATTTAATTACTAAAATGTTCATCTCAATGAGACAATTCTAACAAAACCAAAATTATTAAAATTTAATTACAGGATCCCAAAATCATTATAATTTTAATAATAATTTTTAAAATCACTAAATAAAGTTTTTTAACATTGAATAACTTTTAATCTACTAGATTGTTTTGAATAATTTAACTACCAAAATGTTTGTCTTTGTGAGACAATTCTAACAAGCCCAAAATTGTTAAATTCCAATTACAGTATTTCAAGATTATAAAAATTTGATAATTATTTAATCAAAATTGGTTTTATATATAAAAACTAATAATTGTTTAATAATACAAATCTTTATTAATCTTGGGATTCTGTGATTAGAATTTAATAATTTTGGGCTTATTAGAATTGTTCACTGAGATGAACATTTTAGTAGTTAAATCATTCAAAACAGGCTAGTGGATCAAAACTTATTTGATATTAAATAAATTTACTAAAATTGAATGATTTTGGAATTCTGTAATTAGATTTTAACGATTTTGAGCTAGTTAGAATTATTTCATTAAGAAAAACATTTGGTAGTTAAATCATCCAAACCAGGCCAGTGAATCAAAAGTTATCAATTCCATAAAGGTATATATAACCAATTAAAAATAGATTAAAAATCAAGTGAGTAAACAGACGAAAAATATAAAGTTATGTTTTTGATATTTTAATATGTGATGTATCAAAAAGTAACTTTTGTATCATGATACAGAGAAACTAAAGATCTTTCATTTCGTTCCAGACAACTATATATATAATAATATAATATATAATAAAATATATAATATTAATTAATTTGTAATCCGAGAGTAAGAAAAAGAATTTGATTAGTGATTGGCAGAGTGCATATTATAATCAAAACAATTAATACCTATAATCTGAAGCTATTTTTAAATTTTCCCAATTTTTGCAAAGCTAAATATCTTTTGTGTTTCTATAAAACTTGCAAGGACAATTTTCCTCTTTCTAAAAGTAGCAATTCATTAAAATTGACCCAATGAACCATAAAATATTATTTTATTTTCACAATTATATGAAATTTTCTTTGCAGATCTGTAAAGAAATTTCATATAATTATGAAAATAAAATAATAATATTTCATGTTCTATTGGGTCAATTTTGATAAATTAACCATATTTAGAAAAAAAAGTTTGATTTTACAATTTTTATAAAAATACAAAAGATATTAGCTTTGCAAAAATTTGAGAAAATTTAAAAATAGTTTCAAATTATAGATATTAATTGTTTAAATTATAATATGCACTCTGCCAATTATTAATCAATTTCTTTCTCTTATTTATAGATTACGAATTAAAAATATATATTTAATAAAGCCAAAATATCAATAGTGATATGTTTCCATAGTAACTCTATATGATTGGCCAATCATTTTATAGATTACTGATCATATATAATTTTTTTATTTTTGATTTATTTTTTTTCTATTTTTATTTTTTATTTTTTTTATTTATTATTAAATTAACATTTAATTTTTTTTTAAAGCATCACTAGAGCCATTGTTAGAGCCATTTCTTATTAGAGTTGTTATTTGAGCTATAGTAGAAGCATAAAGTCACAGTAAATTTCAGTAGTCATTAGAGCTGTAAAGTCGTAGTAGATTTTAATAGTTGTTGGAGTAGAAGTATAAAGTCATGATGTATTTCAGTGATTCAATAGGTAGTTTCTTGAAGTTATATTGGAGCCATAGTAGGAGCATGAAGTCATGTTTAAATCAGTGAATTTCAGTGATTCAGAGGTTGTTTTTTAGTGGGTACTTTTATTGTTTTTTGGTGGTTAATTTAATAAATTTGTTATATTATATAGGTTTTCAATAGGTTCTTTTCAAAGGAGATTCTTTATCATTTTTTAGTGAGTTTTCATTAGCTTTTAGTAGAGTTTTCTTATGAGTTCTTTATTATTTTTGGTAGGTTTGTTCAGGGTCCTTTATTGTTTTTTTGTGGGTTTTTTTAGTAATATTTTTGTTAATTTTTTGTAGTTTTTTGGTAAATTTGTCTTGTTTTTATTAGAGTTTTTTAGTCATTTTTTGATAGATTCTTTCTTTGTTCTTGGTCGAATTTTAGTTTGTTCTTGTTCTCGTTTTTATCCATTTTCTTGTTATTTTCAGTTCTGTTTTCTTCTGGTTTTTGTCTACTATTTTTGTTCTGTTTTTTTGTCATTCCCATTCTAGTTTCTTAGTTCTAAAAAAAAAATAACAATAATTAATAAAAATAAATTAAAAAAAAATTAAAAAAAATAAATTAATAAATTATAACTGGTTAATTTTTATATATTAAATCTGGTTTTAATATCTTTTTTAATAAATTTTCTTAATAAATTTTTTAATAATTTTAACTATATATAATTGACTAATTGAATTTGATCACATGCATCACGTGCTCAATATAAGCATGTGATGCATGTGATCAAATTCAATTGGCTAATCATAGGGTCACTAAGGTGATATATCTCTATAAAATAATACTCTTAATAAATATAAAATATAATAATAAATAAAAAGAACATTGATAAAGCACACTATTGATATTTAATACTATATGTGTTTTAGTCAATTAAAATTCATAAAATTTGTGTAATGTAAAGATTAGATGTAACTCAAATTTTTTGAAAAAATATATTTTTTCAAAAATTGTTTATACCAAAAAATTTTGTTTAAGCAATCTATCTTTATGTTTTAACAAAAAAATTTTTTGCAAAATTTTGGTATATACTAATATTAATTTAAATCTTAACACAAATTCTAACCCTAATTCTAATAACAAAAAATTTTTTTGTATATTATAATTTGTATTTACTAGTGTTGAACACTACTAGTTTGATATATACATATTGATAAAAAAAATTTTATATTAAATTGCGAAATCTTACAAAATATTGCAAAAACATATAAAAAAACATAATTATGTAAATATATTTGCAAAAATTTGCAAAATATTGTGAAAATATCACCAAATATATGAAATATTATCTTTTGTAAACCCCAAAGGAGGTAATTAGATAGAGGTTTCATTTTTTTATTTGGTTTATTTTACAATATTTTGCAATATATTTTAAAATATTTCAAAATAAATTTCATAATATTTCATAATCAATTTTACAATATTTTGTATTAATCATAATTATTATGGGCCATAATAACTTTTGTAAGTTTACATTTATATAATTTGCTAACGTATATTAAAAATTATTATTAAAGATTTTATAAATTTTAATATTAATTAAGTTCTAAACCAGTAATTCATTTTAGATAATTTACTATCAAAATGCTCGTCTTAATGGGCCGATTCTAATGAATCTAAAATCATTAAATTCTGATTATGGAATTTCAAGATCATTATAAATTTGTGTTGTTTTTAATTGATTTAATATATTTTATATTAAAATAACACAAATCTATAATAATCTTAAAATTATGTAATCAGAATTTAATAGCTTTGAATTGTTTTATTGAGATAAGCATTTTGGCAGTAAAATCATCCAAATGAATTACTAGTTTAAAAGTTATTCAATTTTGAAGTTTATAAGATCTTTAATAATAATTTTAATATGAATTATTATTAATATCATTCCAGATGGTTTTACTAATCACCATTTCCATAATTTCTATTATTATAAAATGATACTCCCATCACGAGTGTCTCCTACATTTTTACCAATCATTTTGCACGTGTGAAAATGAGATGGTATAAATGGTCGCAGATCACGTATCATGAGAAATTCACAATATTAGTAATGGCTCTATCCAGTTTTTGGAAGTGCTAAACCGAATTTGACGAGTATGACTAAATCCTATGCTACGACAAAAACGATATTTAAGTACCAGGACACGCAATTGTCAGAGTCTATATGTAATAGTTGCATAATTAATTTTATGTGTTAATATTATTGTAATCGATTTAATTGTGTATAAAATTGCGACGCAAAAACACAAAACCGGAAAGTTGTGTACGTATATTGTTATTAACAACTACCGTATTGCACTAACCAAAGTGCCTCCCTTTTTCAATACCTCCCATTGCAAAATACCCGGTGCAAAGCACAAGAACTCTATTAATTAAATATAAAGTTTTTTTTAAATTTTTAGACTGCTTATTGTAAGTGTGAAATGTGTAAATGCTTAAGATTTTTTTTCTTGCAGCACAAACCTGCTGCTGTATAATGTATCTGGGTCTTTTGTAAGTTTTTTTTTTGACGAGTAGATTACATTAGACCAGGGTCTTTTGGTTAGTGTGCTACAGTATATTTTAATTAGAATGGTAACTTTTGACAAAAACTTGCAATGATATTTCAATATGAATTAAAATTAGAATGCAGGTAAGTTCTGTAATAGTTGCATTATTTGCATAATTAATTTTATGTATATAATTGTAAATTATAATTGTGTATAAAATTGCGACGCAAAAACACAAAACCGGAAAGTTGTGTACGTATATTGTTATTAACAACTACCATAGTGCACTGACCAAAGTGCCTCCCTTTTTCAATACCCCCATTGCAAAATACCCGGTGCAAAGCACAAGAACTCTATTAATTAGATATAGAGTTTTTTTAAATTTTTAGACTGCTTATTGTAAGTGTGAAATGTGTAAATGCTTAAGTTTTTTTTTTCTTGCAACACAAACCCGCTGCCGTATAATATACCCGGGTCTTTTATAAGTTTTTTTTTTTTGACGGGTAGATTATATTAAACCCGGGTCTTTTAGTTAGTGCGCTACGGTATATTTTAATTAGAATAGTAATTTTGACAAAAACTTGCAACGATAATTTAATATGAACTAAACTAAGTTACTAGAATGCAGGTAAGTTCTGTAAAATTTGTAGTTTTTTTTTTACTTATCAACTTTTAGTAACATATTGTGGTGCATGAGCCGTTATTGTAGTTGTTACCGTTGCTGAGTTGCTGTTTGCTAGTGTCTTCGCCGGTGTAATCTGTAGAGATTTTGGCTTAGTCATTTGATTTGTGGAGTCTTGATTCTTTCGTTATCTCAGTGTTATTCGTTGAAAGGTTTAAACTTTTGCTTTTAGGAATTTCAAGCTTCTGTTATGTTTAGAATCTTTAGTTTTGTGATTTTGTTGTTTCTGGTATAGTATGACAGTTGAACTGGGCATGGCACGGTAATTAGATGGTGTCGTAATTAGAACTAGATGTAATTTCAAAATTATAGCATATTACTGTAGTTAGGTTTGGGATATTCGAACTGAATGTAGCACAGTAAATAGATAGATAGAACCAGAATTTGAAGTTGAACATGGCACGATGGTTAGATTCAGAATGCTAGAATTGAACGTAGCACAGAAGTTAGATTCAAGATATTAGAACTAAATGTGGCACAATAGCTATATTTGGAATATTAAAGCTATTGAACGTAACATAGTAGCTAGAGCTGAACTTAGCGTAGTAGTTAGATTTAAGATACAGGCTGGACGTAGCACTATACTATAGTTAATAAGATATTAGAACTGGACGTTTAGATACACAATAATAATTATGCATGGTATAATAGTTGAATTTGGGACAATAAAACTGACCCTAATATAATATGGATGTTAAAACTAGATATACCATAATGGTTTATTCAAGATATTAGGTCAGGACGTATTAAAATATATAGTTAGATTTTGAATATGACATGATTATTATATTTATTTGTATTTTTTTTTTAAATAATAAATTGTATAATTTACGACTATTTTTAGGACATTCGGCAAAAAAATTGACTAACGAATATTTGCTGATTCGATAAGTTTGTGATTTTGGTGATGGTCACTGCCAAATCAAATCTTATTGAATCAGCAAATATTCGGTCAGTCAATTTTTTTCCAGATGTCACAGAATTTAGTGAAAATAGCCGTAAATATTCGTCTTATTTTAAATGCTTCGCTATTAGAAATTGTTGATTATTACGAATAAAGTGAAATAATAAATACAACCGCCTCATAAATTCTGGGACATCTGGCAAAAAATTGATGCGAATATTTGCTGATTCGATAAGGTTCTATTTGGCAATGATCATTACTGAAATAAATAACTTTGTATTAGCAAATATTCCTCCAATTAATTTTTAGATGTGAAAACAGCTGCAACAAAACTATTTTCAAACTTATTGGGTCTATATGTGCGGGCCAAAGGTCTGGGATGGGTCTAGATAAAGATCAGTAAACCCGAACTGGGCCCAGCCTGACAAATTATAATCCATTTTACTTATTTGCGTGGGTAACACAAACCAAACAAGGCAATTTGATTTTGTAAGTGCGTGAAATAAAAATTTATAGTTAGGGCCTTAACATTAAAGGCTATAAAATTAGAGTGATGTTTAATATGATTAAAATTTCATTCCCGGCATTTTTAATTAATGCATCAAGATCAATTTAAACATTAGTTTTTGCTTTTTTCTTCTTTTACCATGTTAGAATTCTTCGTCGAGCTGATCCGGAATCGTCAAAATTTGCACTCTTCAATTGGCCATTTCCTCTCCAGAAGTTTGTATTACCTACGCAAATAAGTGGATATATTATAATCAGGTTTGTACTCAGGTCGGGCTTAAAAATAGATTGCTGATCTTGTGAAAACCCATCCCGAGACACATATCACTGGCACGGAAGTTCATAATAGGATTATTTACAATAATTTATGATAGAATTCATGATAATTCCACTAAAAACTAACTTTAATCACATACTATATGTTAATGAAATGGCTAGCGAAGTTTGTGACAAAATTTTTAATAATAATATAATTTGAATCATGAAAAGGGCGCCAGCAGCGCCCCACAGACACTTGTATTATATATAATCGATATCAGATTATCAGTAATATCTTTTTTTTTTAGTTTACTTAGGGAGCTGACTTTTATCGCCTGAATTTTGGGTGGGTGGGTGGGGTAGCCAAAGTATCAGGTGTAATTCTGGCCGGAATTACCAAAATCCGGCCAAAATTATAAATAATTTTTTAATTAAAATTATAAATTTATATGTAAATTTAATATTAAATAGCTTTTGACCTACTGGACCAATTTGGATGATTTAACTACCAAAATGATCCTTTCAAAGAGAGGATTCTAGCAAGCCTAAAATCATTAAAATCCAATTACTAGATCATAAGATCAATATTGATTTGTATTATTATAAATATTATATAATATTTTAATAAATACTATAATATTATATAAATCTAGATCAATTTTAGGATCCTTTGATAGGATTTTGGTAATTTTGGACTTGTTAGAATCCTCTCTTTGAGAGGATCATTTTGGTAGTTAAATTATTTAAAATGGTCTAGTAGATCAAAAGTTAATTTTTTTAATTGATAATCTGCCTGTCAACTGGAGAATAGGCGAAATGAGGCGTCTTCCATCTAAATTTTTTTTCTTACTAAGTTAACGATACACGTCCACTAATTGAAAGTTGTAGAGCTTGTCGAGACGCATCTAACGGTGGTTAGATCATCCAAATCGGCCCAGTGGATGGCGAGATATCGTTGAAAAACGATTGACCGACTATATAAAATCTTTATGCAAACAATATTTGTTTACATATAGTCGTCCAATCGTTTTTCGACGATATCTCGCCATCCGCTGGGCCGATTTGGATGATCTAACCACCGTTAGATGCGCCTCGGCGAGCTCTACAACGTTCAATTAGTGGACATGTATCGTTAACTTAGTAAGAAAAAACGTTTTAGATGGAGCACACGCACATTTCGCCTATAGTGATTTTCATGAGATTTCTGTCACGGATTTTTATATAGTCGGCCAATCGTTTTTCGACGACATCTCGCCATCCACTGGGCCGATTTGGATGATCTAACCACTGTTAGATGCGTCTCGACGAGCTCTACAACTTTCAATTAGTGGACATGTATCGTTAACTTAGTAAAAAAAAATTTAGATGGAAGACGCCTCATTTCGCCAGTTGACAGGTGGATTATCAATTAATATATAAATTTTTTGCGCAATTTGATTGGCTAATATAAAGTGTCAGGTGTGGGTGGGTGTGGGTAGCCCCTTAAGAGATGGAAATCACCTGATTTACAGCAGCTCCCTTACATCTATTTTATTTCTAAATAACAGCTAAAGTTGTTATTGAAGTTTTTGCTATTGGAATTGTCATAGAAGTCATCGTGTTTCTAATTTCACTATGGTTTTTGCACTTGTGTTTCACTATGGCTTTTAGTGTCATTGGAGGTTGTGATTTCATCATAGTTTTCAGTATTGTTGGTGCTTGTGATTTCATCTTAGCTCTAGTTTTGTTGAGGTTTGTGATTTTGTTGTATCATTAGTACTTACAGATTCGCTTTAGCTTTTTTCACGTTGGTGTATGTAATTTCGACTTGGCTTCAAGTGCGTTAGTGTTTGTGATTTTGCTATAGTTTGGTGCTTATAGTTTCTTTATAGCTCTTTTCATCGTTGATGCTTGTGATTTCATGTTGTGGAGCTCTTTTCATTATTGGACTTGTGATTTCATATTGGTTTTCAACGTTGTGGTTTTTGGTATCGTTGGTGCTTGTGATTTTGCTGTGACATTTTATGTTGTTGGTTCTTGTGATTTCACTGTAGTTTTCTGTGTTATTGGTCTTTGATTTTACTATAGATTAGGGCACATTGATGATTCAAATGTATATTGTATAATATAGATAACTTAATAAAATCAACTACTTTTAATCTAATAATTATGAGGCCTAAAATAATTATGAGGCCTAAAGCTTAGAGTTAGAGTCAGTTTCATTATGTTGAGTTTTGGAAGGGAGTTTTAATTATATAGTACTAAATACAGTATATATATGTATGATTATATATAATAAAAAAAAAAAGGGAAAACTCTTTCCGGTACATCCTGTAAATCACATAAACAAACAAATAAACAATAGCGGAAAAGTTTTTCAGTCTAGTAGTCTAGTATTATTAATTAAAGTCGCCCTAAGGGCCAGGGAACGAACTATCCCATCCCATTAGCTACTTGCTACTATAAGTAAATATAAGTAAAAGAAAAGGAACACCTATACTTTCGACACCGGAAGTATTCCAAAACTTCCTCTCAACTATGGCGTCTCATCCTGAGAACCGCCCAGAACCTATGTCTGACA
>QKWP01003092.1:13870-35796 GCA_003550325.1 Gigaspora rosea | reverse complement strand
ATAAAATAAAAAAATTAAAAAATAAATAAATAAAATAAAATGAAAAAACAAATGAAAACAAAAAATGAAACGAAAAGGAACGAAAGGAACGAAAAGAAACGAAAATAAAAAAGCGAAAAAAAACAAAATAGAAGATTTAATTATAAACAAAAGATCTAATCTGATCTTGTAGTACAGAATTTTAACATCATCTAACTATTTCGAACTATTTCGAAAAATCAGTCTAATGCGCGATCCAGGTTACAGATCTACTGATCCAGCTTGGTTTCCTAGTCCTAAAATAATTGAAAGGGGTTCGAAATATTTTGTAACATATTTTTTAGGGTTTGAAATATTTCGTAATATATTTCGAAATATTTCGAAATTAATTTTGTAATATTTTGAAATATTGATATTTCAAAATATTTCGAAATATATTATGTAATATTTTGCTTATATTACAGTTCGTAAGACCTTACATAAGATTACGCTATTATAAATTTGCTGATGTAAGAGTAGTTTCATATACTCAATTTTAAGTTATAGACGATTTTTGACAAAACGAACGTTTGTTTTGAATTTTTTGATCATGTAATGTTACACCTGATCTTGAAATTTGATTGGGAGAGCGACATATAAGGCGCATCGCATGGGACAATGAATAAATTTACTCTATTATTTAATATCGTAATAATTAAGTCATAATATAAATAAAATAAATCTCTAAATACCTGTCGTATCTAACGGATTTTTGATAGAAATTCTTTTTTTTTGTAATATTGCTTATGACTTCATTGTCATCAAAATCAATATATTGTATATCATTAATATCTGATTCGAATATAGTATCTTCGTCTAAAAACAACTCATCATTTAAGGGTACTTCGCTTGCTAAATCAAAAATTATTTCTTTAATCTTTGGAATTACTTGGCTTAATGTTACATACGAATTTCCAGAAAATTCCCGCGTCATTTCCTCAAATAGCATTAATAAATCAATAAGTGCATCAATTAACTCCCATTTCTCATCAGAAAGAAGAATTCCTTTTAATCGGCTACCATCTTTTTTAATTTCTCGGTCAGTTGATGTGTATAAATCTGTTTGAAGTTGAGTAATTGCATCTTTCAAAAAATAAAGGCGATCCAGGTATAATATGTCGAGTTCCATTGAGTGGATACATCTTGAATACAACCTATAATATCAGTATAGCCAAGTTTTTTTTGAACTTCTTTTAACCATTCTAACTGTTTTTGGCTTTGAAAAA
Organism: Gigaspora rosea; assembly: GCA_003550325.1. Lineage (NCBI taxonomy): Eukaryota > Fungi > Glomeromycota > Glomeromycetes > Diversisporales > Gigasporaceae > Gigaspora > Gigaspora rosea. The sequence goes on along the minus strand of QKWP01003092.1, from coordinate 34,552 downwards.
ACTAAATTATTCGTTTTACACGTGTTACTAAAATTTCAGCTGGGGCCAATTCTTTTCCGATTGCCAACTGTATAGTATGGGCCGTGCATGGAAGACGTTTAATATTTTCACAACCGTCTTTTTGATTTAATAAAGGAAAAGTTGATATCATGTTGGAACCACTATCAGTGGTAATTGATGTTATATGGTTTTTAAGATCCCAAAATTCGATAAATTTATAAAGTTCATTAGAAATAACTTTACTAGTATGTGGAGAAGGAACATATTTATTTTCTAACATCACGTCTTTTATTTCAAAATTCGATATGATCCAAGTTTCAGTAACTCCTAAATACCCATGTTTTGCTCTACTAGACCAGAAATCCATTGTGAGAGAAATATTTTCTGCGATTTTTATAAGATTTTTTAAATTTTCACAATTATGTTGATAACTTTTAACGATCATGGTTCTGATTTTTTTTCACCAGAGACAACAAAAGAAGGGTCGAATTCAGCCATTTTTTCTCTGTAAGCATTATTAGTAACTGTAGAAAGAGGCTGATATGTACGTATCATCCATTTAAAAACTGTTTCTTCTCATTTTTTTTGAATATGTTTGGGATGAGAATGAATTTTTTGTACAAAATTAGTAATTTTAGAATCTTGTTTCTAAAATTAGTATTAATAAGGTATATATTAATAAAGTATATTATTAAATTTAATTCTATACAATTATTATTTACCTTTTTCGAAACTTCTATATCATCTTGCGAAACGATTCCATGTTCATCTCTAAGATGCACAATAAGATTTCCGGTAGAACTTCCCACATTCTTGTACTTTTGATTACATCGTTGTCCACTTTCATCCAAGATCTTGCAAATCCGTACTTCTTCACCCATACTATCAATATCCTTTTCAAAGTAATCCCAGATAAATGATGGTTGCTTACGTTTGTATAGTCTTTTAGGCTTAGACACTGTTTAAAAAAAAAATAAAACCTTAGACATATTTAAACACCTAGCTTATTGTTATAATTTAATACCTTTTTCTTTATTTCCTAAGACCGTTTGAATACTAGGTGATAGTTCAGCAGTTGCTTATAACCGTGTCGAGACTCTTGAACTTTCAGACTGACTTTCTTGTTTCCAATCAATATGCATGGTTTCATAGTCACTACTATAATAATATTCCAGATTATCATCTTCCATCGTTTGTAAATTTTCTTCGCAGTTCACACTTGATATTTAAAAATCGATCTTCCAGCTAAATGCTTATAAATCAATAACCCCTTATTACATCATATTTGACAAATTAATCAATCGATAAAATTCTAAATTTTTATATTTGTGATTCCATTCTTCCGGATTCTTAACACTTCAGGGTTTTTTAAAAACAAAGTAAAAAAAAAATTTCAATTTTGGCATTTCATAAAAACCAAATTATAATTGGTTCGTTGGTGAAGCTTTAATACGCAATAACAATTTTTTGGCAATTTCCTTATACAATGGCTAGAATCAGTGAAACCTTTATCGTTTTAAGTCATATTACTGTAATCATTGCTTCTATTTATTTCTAAATGAAGCCCACTATTATAATTAATATTATATTTATGGTGAGAAAAAGAGTACATACGTATGTACTAATTTTATATAGTCTACTGCAAATTAATTGCATATTTATTACATGCACAAGCTCCCTGATTTAGCTAGTAGAGGTCTTTTTCAATTTTTAATACATAGCCCTGCTTGTTTAGTGCGTAGAACACTGTAAAACCCACATTAAATCTCTTCCTATTTTATTTTCCCTACTTTTTCTATCTTCTTTCCTCTTTACACCCCGTATTAAATTTTTTCCACTTGCTGTTACGTCATTAACTCCACCTTAACCGATCTATGTTCTATCTATACATTTATTGAACCGTAATTTTTCCTGCATCTATTATTTACGCCCTGCAACTGCATCCTGTGCCATCAAACTTTGGTATTATAAAATAATATCACCAAAATTTTGTCATATATACAATAATAATTGTCACGGATCATAATGAATCAGATTAAAATAAAATTAGGGAATCTATTTAACCCTTTAAAACCCACTTATACTTGTTTAATATAAACACTATAAAACTAACCTCTAACCTTAACTCCTAACTTTAAAAAATGAGGTGGCTTGTCAATTTTTTTATACTATCATATATATTTCATTTCGGAAATAGCTTTTAAGTTCAAAATTCTTTAACGATTTGAACCAAAAATTTAAATTCATTCAAATCGTGATTAACTCTATATGCGAAATGACCTAATACATAGTTATCCGGCCATGAGTCATTTCCCTGACTAGCAATGATAGTTTTAAAAATTTAGCAGTATTACTAGCCTCAGATAATAACAATAATGCATGTTTATACAAATTCATAAAATAATAACAGAGTTTTTATAATTAATCGATAACTGTCTAACATGTATGTAACGTATCAGGAGTATGTCGAATGTGACCCGGGTTTACATGAAGAACATCTTCCTGTAGCAAGAGAACGATATCTTAAAAATTTCTTTTGTTTTTGGCAGTTATCATAACAATGTCTAGGATTACAATTCGGATAATCCTTATCCTTAATCCGATATATATTACAGATTTATCCGTTTAAAATTAATGAATCCGGATATCCGAATTTAATCCGAATTGTCAGATCTATCTGAATTGAACGGATACAGATCGAAGCACTACTTTTTTCAATAAACTGTTACATGAAAAAGTTGCTCCTAAGTAGTACTCCTAGGTAGTGTTTAAAATTGAATTTTAAAATTTTATGCAGAATACATTTAATATTTTAATAAAGACTGCAGAATTGATATATTAATTTGTATTTTACATTTTTAATTAATAATATACTTGCGGAAAATAAATTTAATATGCAGAAATAAAATCTTTATTTAATAAAAATATTTTGTGCAATTTTACTTTATAATAAACCTTATTTTTTTCTAGGACAACATTTCCATACATCATATNCAGAAATAAAATCTTTATTTAATAAAAATATTTTGTGCAATTTTACTTTATAATAAACCTTATTTTTTTCTAGGACAACATTTCCATACATCATATGCTTTTTCAAATACAATGTGAGTAAAAAGCTTATTTAATTTCATTTACATCTTTAAGCCTAATACTAATTACATTTTAGCTTATTTATCATTGATATTTTTTAATCTCAATCCATACTAGTTATAACAAGATATTATTGGGAAAAAGAGAATCAATTGTTTACTGATACGCACTAAGACCTTTGCTCAGCATAAAGTTTACTAATTTAGCTAATTTTGTAATCGCATTAAATTACTTGATTACAATCTTGTTACCTGAATCCTAATGCCATAATGATCAAGCTTAATATTAAATGTAAAACATAATTCGAGTTGACGTAAGTCAACAGATCGAAAAGATGGATATTATGGAAGCAATACGGATAGACCTGAATACAGCCATCAATCCTAATTAGAAATGCTATACCCATGAGGGGCACATGAAATTCAGGATTAATCAATTTCCTAGTTTAGAATCGCAATGAAATTAGGCTAACGTTGGCAGGGTAAGTATAAGAAGCGCAAGCCAGCAGCCATCTCGCTAGAAGCAAGATTCGCACCCAAACCCCATGTGAATTTGCACATATCTTACTCGAATTATTTTAAAATTATAACAAATGCCCGCAGATTTACCCAATATTAAATCTGCAGAATAATATATATATATATAATATACGGAAAATCTGCAGAACAATTTTTTTTTATTGTTGCAGAATCCGTATATATTTTTAAAAATATTTTTGCGTAATAACTTTTTAGCCTGCACTCCACAGATTCCACATGCCAATTTTAAACACTGCTCCTAGGTCCAGTCTGGGTCCGGTCCGGGATCAGACCAGACTCAGACTCTAAATTTTACTAATTTCAGACTTCAAACCAGACTCAGACTCAACTATGAGTCTGGTCCGGGTCTGGTCCGAAGTCTGCAGACTGGTCTGAGTCCAAATATATTTATATGTATTTTTTGGCGCTGAACAAGTTTACTTAGTGCATTTTGTTAGAATAAATTAGTAAAATTTTATGAATCATAAGATTTTATAGAATTTTATTAATAAAATTTTATAAAATCTTATAATTCACAAATATTTATTAATTAATTCTAACAAAATGCACTAAGTAAACTTGTTCAGCACCTAAACATGCATCAAAACGGCTGTTTTGTTTTTATTTTACTTGTAATTTAGAGATTTGATGCACAATTTTGGATTTTTGATCAAAAAAGACAAATTTTAACATCTTATCTCCAAATTTCAAGTAAAATAAAAACAACCCTGCCGATTTAATGTATTTTTAGGTGCTGAACAAGTTTACTTAGTGCATTAAGTTAGAAATAATTAGTAAAATTTTGTGAATCATAAGATTTTATAGAATTTTATTAATAAAATTCTATAAAATCTTATAATTCACAAATTTTTATTAATTAATTCTAACAAAATGCACTAAGTAAACTTGTTCAGCACCTAAAAATACATTAAATCGGCAGGGTTGTTTTTATTTTACTTGAAATTTGGAGAAAAGATGCTTAAATTTGACTTTTTTGATCAAAAATCCAAAATTATGCATCTTTTCTCCAAATTTCAAGTAAAATAAAAACAACCCTGCCGATTTAATGTATTTTTAGGTGCTGAACAAGTTTACTTAGTGCATTTTGTTAGAATTAATTAATAAAAATTTGTGAATTATAAGATTTTATAGAATTTTATTAATAAAATTCTATAAAATCTTATGATTCACAAAATTTTACTAATTAATTCTAACTTAATGCACTAAGTAAACTTGTTCAGCACCTAAAAATACATTAAATCGGCAGGGTTGTTTTTATTTTACTTGAAATTTGGAGAAAAGATGCTTAAATTTGACTTTTTTGATCAAAAATCCAAAATTATGCATCTTTTCTCCAAATTTCAAGTAAAATAAAAACAACCCTGCCGATTTAATGTATTTTTAGGTGCTGAACAAGTTTACTTAGTGCATTTTGTTAGAATTAATTAATAAATATTTGTGAATTATAAGATTTTATAAAATTTTATTAATAAAATTCTATAAAATCTTATGATTCATAAAATTTTACTAATTTATTCTAACAAAATGCACTAAGTAAACTTGTTCAGCGCCAAAAAATACATATAAATATATTCGGACTCAGACCAGTCTGCAGACTTCGGACCAGACCCAGACCAGACTCAGACTTGACTAAAAAGTCTGAATATAAAAGTCTGAGTCCGGTCCGAAAATCAGACCAGACTCAGACTTGACTAAAGTCTGGTTCGAGTCCGGTCTGTAGGAGCACTACTCCTAAGTGATGTTGAAAACTAACAAATGAAGTACTTGTTACAACTAACAAAAGGGCTTCTTTGACGTCTAGACAAGTTAAAAAACCAAAAAACTCAATAAAAGAGCTATGCCAAGCTGTAGAAAGAAGTACTTTTACTGTTTGTTGAAATACTCAGGCATTTTAGGATGAGTTGGGCATTGTTAGATGGGTTAGTAACTATCAAGGGTAAATTCAGAAGCCAATTTTCAAAAAAATGGCCTTTTTAACCTACTTTTGGCTTATAATTAAATACATGAATTTCATAATGTTCTATGTACTTAATTATAAATGCAAAGCTGGTTAAAAAGGCTGTTTTTGTGAAAATTTGCTCTATAATAGATTTTCGTGTAAAATTTTTTTGATAATCCTTGATCATGATTGGTCGATTTACCCAATTATGCTGATCTACTGATATGGATATATATTTGTAATCTAAAAACTGATGGTTTCATCATCTGTTTAACCATATTAAGTTAAACTCAAGGTACCCCATTTATAAGTAAAATTTCTTCATTTTGAATATTTCTAGCAAAAATCTTTTCTATTTGTTTTTAATCCTTTCTCCAGAAAGTTTTCATAAGAACAAAGGTAGGGCATTGGATAATTGGCTAAGTTTATTGAGGTTCTGCTACATTTAAATTATGAAGCCAAACAATAGATTTATAAATTGTTAAACCATGAGTCTTATACTAATATAAAACTTTATAAATTTATTCAACAGGCTATGCGATATAAATACTTTAATATGATTTATTTTACCAAATTACAACATATATACATATTATATATCAGACAAAAAAGAACTTATCTCTGATTAGCTCATTATAAACCAAAGTTGTCATTGGACAATGTCCAATTAAATTTAATTGGAAATTTGGAAATTTGGACATTTGGACATAGTCCAAATGTCCAAATAATTTTTTGGACCGTTAGGCATTGGACAATGTCCAAAAATAATTGGACATATGTCCAAATGTCCAATAAATTTATTGGACAAAGATGCCCAATTTATATATAGAAGTTCATATTGTAAAACATTAATTATTAAATAGATACTGTCACAATTTCGAAATTGTGATATTAGAGATTCGAATTTTCTGATTATTTTTCCCTCGCACTTTGTAAATAGATCTTCTTCTCTTTATTCAGTATAGACAACTTTCATTTCTATTTTGTAAAATCTATTAAATGTTAGTATAATAACCCTTTTTCGTAAAATCTTCATAACATGTTAATGTGTTAGCATGTATGTGTGTTAAGGGGCACAGAGTATAAATATTCTTGATAGCACGTCAAGTAGTACTACTGTTGAATAGCACGTAGTGTGTTAAACAACATATTAACATGGCAAACAACATGTTAACGTGTCATATACTGTATTAAATTCAAATGTATATAAACGAATGAATTTGACTTTGAAGTTCCCTTCGATTTTACTTAAAAAAAAATAAAGTAAGCAAGCTAGTGTAGTGCTAAAGAAACCTTTATTCAAGTAAATCAGAAACTTATCTCTTAGTAACTATTAGAGTTAAATCGGTTAAACATATATGCTCTCCCACCTTGATAGTTACAATACTATTGTGACTCCATATCAAACATTGCAAAAAATATAAAATAGTCTTAACTACTAAGAATTTACTAAAATAAAAAATTTACTATGTCCAATTAAATTATTTGGACAAATTGGACAACGTCCAAATGTCCAATATCATCATGTGGTGACATCTCTGTTATAAACAGTTACAAAAATTCATCATTGTCTCAATAATAATTTCACCCTAAGAATTGATTAATATGTAATATCTCAAGATCCAGAAACAAATAAACTATATCCGTTGGTGAGCTTGCAAATAACGGATCACTTCTTGATTACTCGCATCAATTTAAGTTAGAAAGCTAGGCTTAATCTTTTATGGAAAGTTTTCCAAAGATTTGCTACGCCTTTTTAAATCTGGATTAGCTTAAAGATTTAAATCTTGTGACTGTAAGTACACCAAAATCTTATATGATACTACCTTAATAAGTCAATGTTAAATCATGATCTAAAACTTGACAGAATTTTGTTAATAAACTAGATGAATTATATCTTGAAACAGAACGAAACATTTGTTCATCAATCATAGCTGAGTTTTGAATCGCAGATGAATTTCGACAAATTCCTCGTGTAGAATTTGTTAACGAATTGAATGGATTTGATGATGTATCTCAAAATAATAAAAAAGACATTTCTATAGGCTCACTATTATCTGCTATCAGTAATCTTGGCGTGGATTAATCGATATTGATTTATTTGCAAATAGACAGTACATCGAACTAATAAGCATGTTATTTTGAAACGAACTAAAAATATTGTGGTATTAAATCACGATGAGCGCAAAGTATTCATGAACTAAAGATACACAATCAACTTGACAGTATAGATCGAATTGTGAGAATTTTTGGGGAAGCATATTGTAAATTTCAATTATTATAATAATGAAAGATTTCAAATTCAAAAAAAAAGTTTATTTGATTAATTATAAATCTTTTTTTTTTATTATTATTAACACCTCCGCAGAGGACTCCATATAGGCGTACTTTATTTATAATTTATTGATGGACGAAAACTCGTTATACTGTATATACAATAGAAAAACTATCGAACAAGTTACATCATTTGTTTTAAGGGTAAATCATTTATACTAAAATGAAAGGGTGTCTAAGAGGCTATCAGCGCAAGGTGCTTCGTTACTCCTTTTATTCCATTACATCCCTTCTCTTGTATTGAGTTCAGGACCTTTAACTCATTGCCTATTCTCTTCTGAATTATAGCTGGTAAGGATATTTCTGTATTCGTTTCTGTCTCCATTTTACCTGGGTATACCAGCACCAGAATAAATCATTTTTTAAATTATCTTAGCTAGAAAAAAATTTTTTTTATGGTTATGCAATATGCCAATAATGGTGATTTGGTAAATTTTCAAAGCTAGAATGGTCATATAAATTTTGGCTTGCATTTGAAATTGCAGAATTTTAAACCTTTTGCTTAGATAAAGTGTCATATATAGAGATTTAGTACGCATAGTAATTAAATTGTCAAATTTTCTTTTTTAGTGCAAATATTTATAAATTTTATTATATTATCTGTTATAGCATTCTCAGAATATTCTGATTCAAGAAGGGAATGCTAAATTTACAGACTTTAGAATATCTCGTCAAATTAACGACTATTCATCATGGACTTTTCGTTTATAGAACCTAGGTTATTACGTCAAATGGACTATCTCATGATAAACGACCAGATATACACTCTTTCGGTGTTCTGATGTAGGAAATTTCTAGTGGCAGATATCTACTTAAAGGACTTAATGAACTAACTACTCGCTTAAATATAATTGATAGTAATCACGAACGCCATTTCAGGGTATTCCAAACATTTATCGTGAACTCTATGTCGAATGTTGGGACGACGAATCGCAAAAGAGGTTCACAATTGATATAGAATTAGAACGCTTAATATCCATGAATAGTCAATATTTAGGAAATGAAAATAATGCGTTTTGTATTTATCATTTCAATGCAATTCTATCTTTGTTTTCAATTCAATTTATTATGGTTCAAAAGCTTCCATTTCAGATAAACTAGATGGACTACTGTGAATATCCGGAATCCTGTAGATGACATATCACAAAGTAACCTTTTAATTATCATCTATATGTAAACATGAAGATTTGAAAATTTGACGTTTAATTTTCAGGCTTAGACTACACGTATCTTTTTTCCATAATTTTCGATTGATAACAGATAATAGGCCGTAAAATTCAGACGTGAATACCGCAATTTTTCACATTACAGAAAATAAAAATTGTATGAAACCAAAAGAAATAATTTCATGGTCATATGAGTTTGTCAGATAATGTATATACACCGATCATCTGATTGCTTGTGAGCCAAGTGAGCTTATACGTGGTGTAGAATGAACCTATTCGAGACAGCACATTTCGGAACATTAACCAACATCATTTTTATAAAATATAATAACATCATAAAGGGGTAATTATTTAAATTTTACGTGAGATTTTTAAGAATATCATGAGTTATTTTGTTTATTTTAATTATAGTTAATTATACTAAACAGGATAATGTTTTCTAACAATAAATTTCAAACATAAAAAGTGATGAGTGATAAGACGAATATTGCAAGACATCATTGGCTGAGTCTTTGAATAAACATGCTATATTTATAAGTGTCTTTCGCATAAATGTTCAAATAAAAACCTAAACTTTGGCACCGTGAATATTTAAAACTATCACAAAAAGATTATAAAAAGTAACTTTATGCTTGAATGGCGCATAAATTTTATACGTTCACTTTAACTGAGCATTTGTATTTTATTAATTTGAATTATCTATTAATTCAATTTTGTAAACTGTTACGCGAGTTGATTTATCTGAATTCTCTGAAATTAATTCTTTAGAGTCGATAATTAACAAATCTTCATTACTTTCCAAATGATTGATAGTTGATTGGGGTGTAGTAAAACTAATAAACTGATCAGTATAAATTTTCTTTAGAGTAATTAACTTTATCATTAATTACAATGCTTAATTTGGAATTATATATCATTAATCACATATTCATTTGTCCTTCAAAAGAAAACTGGTTATTATAAATTTCATTATGTAATTAACTTTATCATAAATCATATTACTTACTTATTAGCTGCCTCATTTTTTTGTCATATTCAGTAAGTTCAAATAAAATCTTTCTATCATTTTGCCATTATGACGATCATAACCTTTTATATTGAGGTACGAACCTCCATATAAGAAAATAAATTGAACTTTAATTTTTAGTCGACTAAGTCGGCTAAAGTCATATCTAAAATATCAACTCGACTAAGTCTAGAAATTTTTTATCGACTATAATTACTATTTATGATTTAATTTAGTATATAAGTACAATGAACCTATAAACTAAGTATTTAAGTTTATGAATGTTTACTATTCAAGTATATATTTGTTTTTGTCTAAAATTTATATACAATTACTCAACTATTATAAGTTTGAATAAATTTACATTTCAGCTTATGTGTACTTAAAATCAAATTATGCTGTTTCTAAATTTACAAAGATTCTATTCTAATATATATTTACACAAATTACACATAACTTGATACTTCTTACTTCTTAGTCACTTAAACTCCAGCTCTTTATAGTGAAACGCTTGTTTATAATAAAAGTTATATATAAACTTTAAGCCTTATATTATTTTCAACTTACATAAGTGCTCTAAGTAACCCTAATCTACTATTTTCGATACACTTAATCTCAAAATTTGAAAAAAGTTAATATGTAAGTTGAAAATAATATGAGGCTTTAAAAGTCTATAGTAAATTCATGTGTTTTATTATAATTTTTATTATACTCCCAAAATCGATCCCGTCAAAACCGATAATCTGTCAAATCTGATAAAGAATTAATCTACCGAGTCCCGTTTCTGCTATATGAATCTAACAGCTAATGATTTCAAATCCGATAACCTCTCAATACTGATACAAAACTTGTCCACCATGCATACCGGATAGGGGATGTTCAACTGTAATTTATCACGTTAACAAATGACAAACTTACTTACCGGCCGGAGATCATGCAATATCACAAACATTATCCGCGTAATCAAAATCAAGAATTTACTAATAGACGGATATCTGGTGACTAATAGTCTAGTCCTTTGGCACATAGTATTCTCTTCATATAAATTATATATGTTTTTTTTTTCTTTTTTTTTATGCCCGGATACGTTTCCGTTCTTAGAGTTTATTTTTATATAATAAAAAATATAAAATTTTTATAAGTGCACTCCATAAGACATGCCTCTCCAAGCACACATTCAAATTCTGGACAATATATACATGACTTCCATAAATGAACTTTTTCTATTGTTATTGTTGTTATTGTTCTCTAAGCGCATGTTATTAAAGTTTGGTCCCGAAGGTGCTGATATTGATGAAGTCCGCGTCGTGATGTGGGAAATTGTCTATGTAGACAATATGTTTTGTATGAAATAGATTTTGAGAATTGCTTGATATGATGAATGTCACGTGGATGAAAATGCTGATAAAATAAAGATGAATTAATAGTGATCATGAATCCTAAGAAAATACCAAAGTTGATATTATCAAGAATGATGGTATATTGAATAATGTTAACATTAAAGACAAAAAATGTTTATAGCAACAAGAAGCCCCCATAGTTGCCTGTGGCACTTGGGGGAAAGTCCAAATTTTTTAAAAGTCAGTCTGAGAAGTCAAAGTGTAGAATGAGCCTGATGAAGGAAACAGAAACCGTCAATAATGATACGGGAACGGTAAAAATGAAACGAAAAGAAGACTTAGTTTGGATAAGAAAGATACGGTTAATAACGCAGTTGAAGTGGAAGAATGTCGCAAAATATTATATGAATCCAAATCTCGATGATGTAAAGAAACAAAAGAGAATGAAATCAGTAAAGAGATAATGACAGAAAGCATAAAGCATAAATAATAAAGTTAATAAGTTAGAATGTTCTTAAAATAGCCCGTAATAAAGAATTAGTTCGCCATTATCAAACGATTACTAGTATCTTTTTATTTAGATAAAATTAAGGCGCAAATCAAAATTATATGAGAATGCCAAGGCCAAAATCGAGGTAATTACAAGAGAATAAGTAAACGCACTAAAAAAAATTGTATTCGCACATTAGCTACTTCCCGATAGTGATACAAATCGATAAAATTTTTCAATCGATTAATCGATTTTATTCAACTAATCGATCAGTTTGCGGTTTGCAAAATTATGTGAAATTCGAGATCATAAAAAAAAAAAAGAAATCGATAACTTCTGATTTCCGATTTCTTGAATATTTTTTTAGAATTTTAAATTGCATTCATCATTTTGTAATATATTTGACAGAACATTTTTGTAGAAATGCTGTAGAAGTTTGTAGATTCACTATTTTGTAACATAACTTTTGTAAGAATATTATTTGCATATTCATCATTTTGCAAAGAATTTGAGTATTGTTTCTTTTTTAGGCCGATAAAATTTAATTAAAAAAAAAAAAATAGATATATATGTATACTATATAACTATATATACGTATGTCTCTATATAAATATTAGTTGCGTCATCAGAAGTAATGTTAAAGAAAAAATTTCACGTAATTTGTTAATTAATCGATTAATTGAATAAATAATAACTGAAACAACAGGGTTGATATTCTTGACAAATCGACTAGTTGATTAATCGATTAGTTGGCCAATTGATTAATCGATTAGTCGATTAGTCGACTAATCGATTAATCGACTAAGTTGGATTTGTAAAATTCAAATCGATTAGTTGTCAACTTTGCAACTAATCGATTAATTCGATTTCGATTTGTATCACTACTTCCCGAAAAAGCATACACTTTTAACTCATTTAAAATGCGAAAAGAAGAGCAGGCGGCAGTAAAATTTTAATTAGTCCCTAAATACGAGCGAGATTTGTGAGAAACTTTTCTGGCCTAGCAACTAAAATTTCCTTATATGCGGAAAATTTGTAAATATATCAAAAAAATCAAATGAACCCTTTAATAATTAACAACCTGATTAGAAATCTTTTGAGTTGAATTTCGAAATTATGCGTGCGAGAGATGAATATATTTCGTAATAGGCACACTTCAACTTTCAATTTCATTTTTATATTTAAAGTAACTGACTATATATCGCTATTATTTATATTTTGCATTTCACTTAATAAGTCGATATAAAATTACAAAACAACTTTATTATTAATTAAAATTACAAGTTTATTTTATTATCACTAATAATAATCAATAGTTACAATTATCGTAGTTACAAAAGAATATTTGTACAGTAAATCAATAATATAATTTATAGTTTTGTCAAGTTCTTAGTTTCAAAATTTGCTGTAAGATCCATAAACTTCAAGGCGATTAAATATTAAATTTCTTCAATTGACGAACACCAAATACAAAATATATCATCTAATACTAAAACAACACTAAAGCTTATCACCTAATACTAAAACATAGATTATTAAACCGCACGTAAATTAAACGAAAAAAAAGAGTAACCATAATGTCTTCTAAAACAACGGATCCATCCCTCCGCATTTCATGTAACGATCCTCTCATCTTCTCTTTAAGCTCTAATTCCAAAAAAGGAGAAAAAAAATATGTTAGCTCATCAAATAAAAGTCGTAACTCGCAGTGAATCGTTGCTAAAGCTTGTTCTATCCGGGCGTTTCCCGTGCAGAGCTTTTAGGCCGTCGATACGGCAAACTTTATTGGGGTGCACGAAGGTTCAAAAACTGACCTTTTTCAGTCAGTAGACCTTCCCATTAAAAGTTTGTCTCTCGATTAATAACCTTCGTCTCACGATAGGTTAACGTTCCAACCTATAAAGGTATCGTGGATTAACTCCAGATAGCGCCTAGGCCGCTTACTAAGGTTTAGAATCTTCTCTACCGAGTCTAACCTATACGCAAGGAAACAAGACTTACTTGGGAAGTAATTTCGCTAATCTCAGTTGTATGTTCTTGCAAAATGTCAGAAGTGTTGGAAGTTTGGGTTGGCTTGCACAAGGTTTCGAAAAGTTGTTTGTTTTCTTGCAAAGGTGTTTTTGTAAAGTGCCGAAATAAAAACATTATAAAAGTTTATTAATAAATATAATTGAAAGAAGAAAAGACGAAAGGAAAGTGAAAGGTGATAATGCATAAACATGTAAACAATAGTAAATACAGGTAAACATTTCAAAACAATCTGATTCTGGTCAAATTCGCAGATCATTTGGCCCTGATTTATCAATTTGCGAATTTACCAGAATATTAGATTGTTTTGAAATGTAGATCATGAATCCACGAAAATTTCGGGCACGTGACCGAAGATCTTAAACGATTGAATTTTTTTAAAAATTCTAGAGAAGGTCTCTAAATAACTAGGGCTTGGGGTACGGAAAAAATTAGGCATGCCCATATTGGCATGACTTGAGCCGAGGTAGGGTGTCCAGGATTATGTGAAAGCATAATATGCGCATAATTTACCAAATTTTCGCATTGCGCAATACTTAATTTATAATTTGGGTGGCAGAAAATAAATTCCGAAAAGTTCCGATGTGGAAAATGAATGAACCTAAATTACGAGCATAGTTGAGGTAAAAATTTTCAGCAAGTGTTCAAACCCGAAAAATTCCGAAGAATAGAACTAATTACATATAGCGTACAATAATAAAAATCGCATAATTCTGTAATTTTAAATTTATTTCGCATCCATCGCATAATCAACCGCATAATTTACCTCATCGCATCGCATAATCCTGGACACCCCAGTATGACTAATTAAACCCTACCTATAACAGATAAGTGATACTACGATCAATTTTTTTCGGCCAATCAGATCAATCTCGTATAATGCCGCTTTAGCCAATCATACGATGGCACTAAAATCTAAGATATGATAAAAACTTTAGTATAATCGAGGTAAAAAAGGCCTTATATTAAAATTGCATAATGTTTCGCTAGAAGAAACCAGAATTCGGGCTTTTAAATTTAATCAATCCATCAGCGCAAAATCCTGTTTTTTTAGCAGTAATGGTTAACAGTAAAATGCATTTGCTTACTAACATAGCCTTACTTTTGTTTTATTAGAGCTTCAAGTTGTCGTCTTTTTTCAAAAGTTTCATCTTTCTCTGGGGATTTAACCTTTCGCCGGGGGTTTTGCCTTTCGTCAGGAGTTTCGCCTTTCGTCAGGAGTTTCGCCTTTCGTCTGGGTTTCACCTTTCGTCAGGAGGTTTCGTCTTTCGCCGGTTACGAAACCAACTTCGCTCAACAACTATTCGCTCAAAACTATAAGAAGTATCTTAGAGAATTCAACACCTGATTCTGAAGTTGAAGTATATGGTTGGGTGCGGTCTGTGCGCGTTCAAAAGAACGTGTCTTTTGCAGCAATTAATGATGGCTCGAGTTTAAAAGGCATGCAGGGTTATTCTTACAAGCGAAGAAGCCAATAAGTTCAGTAGAGTTCATTATTTTTTATAATTAAGTAGTTTTACATAAGAATCGACGATTAATCAGACACGATATTGATTAAAGACTGGTGCATGTGTTAGAATTCGTGGAATTTTGACCAAAAGTCCTGGTACGGAGCAAAGTAAAGAATTGCAAGCCCAACAGGTCGAGGTTTTGGGTGAGAGTGATTCATTAAGTTATAAAAATCTCGAATTTAATTTATGCTACAAATCCCAATGAATCATTGTGTTTTTTTCTATTAGACGTATCCTTTGCAAAAAAATATCATTCGATGGAATTTCTCCCGAGATAATTTACATCTCAGATCACGAACCAATCTCTTTGGCGCAATCTTTAGAGTTCGAAGCGCAGCTATCATTGGTTTTCAGAATTTTTTTCAGGTAGACATTAACATAATAATTCTAACGTTCAAATCTCTATATTGACTTAACCAATACAGATTTGATCTCACAAGACAAATGAATTCTTTCAAATTCATACACCTATTATAACAAATTCAGATTGTGAAGGTGGCGGTGAAGTGTTTAAGATTTCCGCTAACAAAAAAAAGAATATTAAAATTGAACATACTAAGGCGGTTTAGTAGAAAAATATTTTTTCGGTTCACCTGTATATTTAACTGTTTCTGGACAGCTACATGCTGAAATTTTAGCCTGCGCGATGTCAAGAGTTTACACGTTCGGACCAGTGTTCCGTGCAGAAGAATCTCTTACATCAAAGACATTTGGCAGAATTTTGGATGTTAGAAGCAGAGATCGCATTTATGTTTAAATTAGATGAATTATTAAATTAAATTTTGCTGAGTCTTGCCTTCGAGAGACTACAAAGCACATATTAAATCCTTGTTTTGGTATAATAATCGGTTATTATACGGGTATAATAACGGTATAATAACACGTGATTTAAAATCAGAATTTATTCATATAATATTATTAGATTTTACATTTTTCATTTCAAAAATATCAGTTATCACAATTAGTTTCCTTAAAATTTGTTTTTTTGATCATATTTACTACATATTAGCTTCTATAGCTTCTATAAGAGATCTTTAGGTTTTTTAAATTATTAGCAGTTAGTATTATTAATTAATATAATTAAATTTTATTGGTTAATTTATACTATACCAATATTATGCCAATTATACCAAAAAATGATGGTATAATACTGTAATAACGGTTATTATACGGTATATTAACCAATGTTATTATACCGTATAATATTTTTTACAACCCTAGATGTAGGGGATGACATTCATGTAGTATTCACAAATCTAGAACTTTATTGGTCGTAGCCACCGGACATTGCATTCCTCGCTACGCTTCGAACAATAAAAAATTTATACATTATTTTTTTTAATTAAAAAAAACCATGATGATATGGACAAACAAACTAATATTTTATTGATTATTATTATTATTATTTCATTAACAATTATAAACCAAATTTACATAAAAGTCATTTTTCAAGTTGTGGTGAAGTGGTCACGTTATTGCCACAGATGAGATCTCAATTAATCAGTATCAAAAGTGTTGAGCTTACTTCTTTGGAGTATTGTCCGGTATACATATCCAATTTTGTATACTAATAGTATCATTACTGTTTAAAACATTTTCCTTTGCCATTTTTTCCTTTACATCTTGCCGATTAATAAGGAGTTCCTATAATAGAACGTAAATCAGTTAATTAAATGAGGCATTTTATATTAGAAAATAACATAATACCTTTAGAGGAGCACCAAATTTTGCAATATCAAATAAACTCCATCTTTCAGAATAAGATATTGGTATTCTAAAACCAAATACTTCATTGCCCGGAGCGTAACGGAGGACTTTATATGTTTACGTAAGGTGATACAAAGGTTACATTTTTGATGCATCAATAATAGTATTATCAAAAATGTAACTTCTGTATTTGGTGTCTGTCCGCATGTGTATAATAGTTACCTTTTGATACATCGTATTGTTTTGATTTGTGTCGCATCTAAAAAATGAAATTGTTATTGCGCTTCGGACACACAAGGATAATATCCGTGACATATACTGAAATAAAATTTAATCAGCTAAGCAGTATGTATTTTAAAACAATTATACGTCACATAATTTGTGTACAAAAAATACTTGCTGTATCCATGAATACTCACAGATTTAAAGGTTTTCGCGGTAGCAGTGTTACAATTACCGTACTGTGTAAAATTGTAATTCAAATCATCTAGGCTATTATGTGCAAGCTTAGAAAAATCTCCTAAATAGTGTGATAGAGTGTATTCTTTTGGGCTATAAGATTGTTCATATAAAATAGTTGTTGAATTATCTTGATAGATAACTGCATCATTCTTAGGAACACATCCACTATTAGATGGTTTTTGATTATAATTGATACTATAAACCCTATCATTATGGGCTTCATTATCAATTTCACCACTATAACCAATAAAAATATAAAATTGTAAAAGATATCATAAAGAGAAGGAAAAATGAATATAATACATACAATTCTCTTCCAGATATAATATTGTTAAAAAAACTGAAAATAAATCTAGTAGTCGATAAATAGTTTGAATAGACCATGTTGTCTCATTACAATTAACTTGTAAACCACCATAATGATAATAAAAAATAAAATGGCGAGAAACTTCTCTGGTCCATAATAATAATTGACTTGGATTATCAACAAGCGGTTTATCCAACTTGCCCAACGCACTTACAATATCACCTGAAAGTAATTCCTCAAGATATTGTTTAACGTCGTCAGGAAGACTTGTTGTTATATTGATATCACAAGCTATAACATCAAATAGCTCTTCAGCATCTAACATTGAAAACTCAATAAAAAATGTTTAGTGAGTGGGTAGATTTGTCGACTTCTCAACTCTAAAAAAGTTTTTTTTTCATTACTGGTTTTTTTTTCATCCCCAAACTACACGTTCACAAGTTACTTTAAATTAATGACCCAAGGAAAAAATATGCACTCTTGTGAATTTAGAATATTACGCTTGCCTTTTTGGTTTTTTTAAGAGACTGTTCCGTTCAAAAAAGAGAAATTCACCATAGATGCGCAGAGAAACAGAAATCAAAGTTCGAGACCACTACATACCTTAACTTCCACCTCAGTGATATTCGCGATATCGTATTCATCAGAACCATCTGACTTTCGTTTCAGTGAATTGCTATTGTTTCTGTTCGTTCTTTACGTGCTGTTTCTAGCAGGTGAAGAGCGTCTAATATTGTATTTTGGCGAACTATGTCCTAGAAATTTACAATAAATATTAGTACATAGCACTGGATACTATTCAAGAAACTCTTATTTTCATATAGAACATACTATCTTATTCTCTGCCTCTCGCCTCGCACATAAAATTTGGTTTTCCTTTCAATTACATCAAAAAAAGTATCTACAGATGATGGATGATGATGGTTTCTTCAAACAGATAAACAAGAGTGACGACATATGAAAGATAAACCATCTTAACAATTAGACATTTTCGTGTCATACAAGGGAACGAAGCCGTTATCACCTTGGGAGGGAGCGAAGCCATCCTTTGGCTGTATGACACCGACAGGAACTGCACGAGGGAGCGAAGCCGTCATCACCTCAGGAGGGAACAAAGCCGTCCTTTGGCTGTGCAGAACTATCATGTCAGATAAAAAACAAGGAACAAGATACCTCGTTACTTAAATGCATTGCACGATCTTTCTCTTGATCGCTATATGCTTCGTCAGCAGAAATCTTTTCCAAACGTTCTTTAAATCTTCTGACCCACGTGCCTTTATCTTGTCTCTTTGTAGATTCTAGATTTGAAAGGATAACGGGATTGAAGGTCTCTAAGAAATGAAGAAGTGACCATTCTTCAAAAGGAGTTTCCTCGAAGTATAGTTTAATCTCTTTAAACAAAGGTTGTAAACTTGATATGTCCGACAAAATTAACTTTTAACTAAGCAAAATATAGAGTGTCTATAACCTTCGAATTTATTCCGTGTTACATATAAAGCTCTAGAATTCACAAGTCACGAGAGATTTACTCTTAGGCTTTACGTCATTAATTTTTGGTTTTTATGAATTCTTGGTCTGTAGTAATCGAAATTAACAAATTTACCTTTACCAAATGATGCAAACAAACAATATCGATGGTATACAACTAAATTTTTTCTCACCTATTAGATCTTGAAGAGCAATTCTAATTCGTATTGCCTACTGAATAAGACTTTCATTTTGCTTTACAACGGACAAGTTATCGTACAATTTTTCAGTATCAAAGATCTTTTCGAAGAATTCTTGATAAATACCAAAATAATTATAAATATATTTTTGAACTCATCATATCCGGGACGAATATTAAAGGGTTTAGGTAATGTTTTATCTTTTTTATCTAGAATAATAGAGATATCAAAACCCGACATATTTAGTGATAATATGTTTTAGAACTTTACTAAAAAGTGCACCGTGCACTTTGTGCCCCCTATTTTTATATCTCAAAATTTTACTAAGATAACACCTACTGCACTTCTAACAAAAAATGCTCCTCTTGCAATTTTGTATTAATCTTGACCCTAATCCTAACCCAACTTCAGGCGAAATTATTACTAGTACATTAGGGAGCACTAGGGGGCACAGAGTGCACGGGAGCACTTTTAGATGTTTTTTGAGATTTTAAAGTTTTATGCACGTGAGTTACACACGTTATCCGAACCGTTCCGGATTTAAACAAGGTTCGAGTTGGAGAAGATGCAGATGTAGTAAGTTATCAACTAAGGCAATCGTGGGTCGCAAGTAGGAATGTAAATTGTTCGGTTGGAACTTACCCGATTTCAGAAGTTGAGTCAGTATCAGATTTTAGAGTTTATTCATGTGAATTGTATAAAATCAAACGTCGATTATGTATAAATTTTCATATATTTTTAGTACAAATCGAAATTCACTCTTACTATATCTTTAAATTTCATGTGATGTTAGTGAAGTCGAAGTGGAGTCAACTCTAAACAGATTAGAAGTAGAGTTTAAGATATTTTATTAGGTTGTAGAGCATTTAAAAATGTATGAATATCGTGTTTAAAGAATGACAGTAAAATAAGGGTTTATTAATACTTGTAATCATTGGAATGAGTCAAATGGATGAAAAATAATAGTGTTCGAGGTTAGGTGGTCGAGAAATTATAGAAAATAGGTATGAAAAGGTATAGTAGCGAGTGCTTTAGAATATATAATTATGAATATGATACTAATACAATTTAAATCAAAAATCTCAAATTTTGT
>QKWP01003092.1:0-13393 GCA_003550325.1 Gigaspora rosea | reverse complement strand
TTTATTTATTATCGGATACTACAAATAATATTTACTAATTTACAAAAATTATATTTTAATACTTTCATTCTATATTATTGTAAATGTCTAATTAATATTCTAAAAAAATACATCGATTGAAGAATTAGATAACTAATACAAATATAATTATATAAAATAGTACCCGTTAGCCACTATTAAATAGTGCCCAGGCCATACGACAGGGACGTCGGTACTAATGATGGCCCAGAAGACGATAATAAATAAGGGGAAAAAAATATACTATTCTAAAATAATATACAAAGTCTATTCTAATTTAAAAAAAAATTCCCACCGAAAACGCGCATCAAGGTGAAACCCATCTTTTAGTAAGGGCAAACACACTTCTTGGATTAAAAACCATCTTTTAGTAAGGGCAGGCTCACTTCTTGGGTAGAATCACGCTAGAAACGCTAAAATAACAACCAAAACTCTGCCGAAAAATTGGGTATACAGATAATATAAATTAAATATTAAACAAATACATACCTTTACACCCTAGGTTACGTACATAAATAGGCTTATCTTGCACCGTGACCGTATCTCCGAAGGAATGTCATGTTCTTCCCAAGAAACTTATACAGAAAGTTAATATAATATTGTCAGTATATTTAATTCATATAGAAAAACGATCCAGGGAAAATTGTTAAGTATAAACTGAAAAATTTCGCGTTTTTTATAAAATTCACGTTCACTTAAACAATCTAATGACTTCACTTAATCGTCCCAATTTGTCATGTCAATTTGCAGAAGTTAATCGTTGAGCACCCCATGCCCAATTTGTCAATCGGGACTCATGTCAATTTGTCAAAGTAGTCGTTTTTTTTTATAGGTCAGTAAAACTTTTCTAGATAACTGATAACTGATAATCCGATAATCCAGGGAACTACTAATCTGTTACCCTAACTAACATAATTCTGGTCATGATCTACGTACCATGATGCGAAAACCACACCAGGGGTCTAGACACTTTTGCAGTAACGTGACGTGGCGCATGAGAATTAACCAATCGGAGAACGTAAATTTTGATCGTCCCGGATCAGTCCGACATCAAAACAAAACACGTGTACAAGAAGAAAAAAAGAGAAAAGAGCAAAAATACTCGAAAACTAGTGTTTAAATCGACCTTAAAAACCGCATAAAAATGTCCAGAACGCGATTTTACATATATATAGGGACCTTCTAAGGCTATATACACGAACCCTAACCCTAACCTTAACAAAAAAGCCAAAAAGTTAATCCCAAGATGCCACACCACGTGATGGTCACGTTACTGCAAAAGTGTCTAGACTCCTGGTGGGGCCTGATGCGAATAGCTTTTTTTTTATAAGCATTTCACAGGATGCAGTTGCAGTGAGCATCTAGCAGCATAGCAGTTGAAACTAAATAAATAACAGTCGATATTGAAAAAACATAGATCTAATAAGCTCTGACCGATCAAAGACATTATGAAGAATTTATTAACCCAAAATCTGAAAATTTGACTACAAACTCAATATAATAAATTTTTATGTATAATGTAATACGTCAAAAGCGATGAAGATGGGTTAGACATGTTATCAGTATAGATCAGAGGTCCAAAAAAATTTTTCAGGGGTTCGGTATCGATTTATTAATATGTAATTTGGCGCCTAAAATTTAATTTTAACGATCAGAGACTTGGATATGGTGACCGAATTTTAGCTTAATTTCATAAATTCGTCATAATGCAAAAAGCAAATAAACTAGAATACCAAGAAATCTGAATCTATCCACAACATATATTTTAAATTGAGTCTTATACAGTGTTGTCATCGGACAATGTTTAAACGGATCTAATTATTTACACTTATTATATTTTATTTGGTTTTTTTTTCCCAATCGGAAATGCTTTGGGTATGTAAAGCGGTAATACAAAATAGTAGAAAATGGTAAGAAAATAGTAATTTTCGTGAAGGTTCTGGTTCGAAGGTTAACCTTTTTTTTTAGATTTTTTTAAACGAATTAGGAAAAAAATTCTTTCCGTTTTTTTAATACTCTATTTCTAAATAGATTTAGATTTAGATTTAGATTTAAAATTAAAATTAAATTTAAATATAAATTTAAATTGGATACAGAATATCTCCCCACCCACCCTCCATGCGAACTTATGTTGTTTAAATATTAAAAAAAAATACCGTACTAAAAAATCGAGTACTAAAAAATACCAAAATCAGATATTAAAAAAGGCAGATATTACAAAATTCGAAATGGGCTAAAAAATTCTAATACTAATCTGATTAAATGATTTCGAGAATGTCAATATTGTTACGAGCAGAAACGTAGGTTTATTAATTTATATACGGAAATTATATAATTTAGTAATAAGGCAATTCGCCAGAGGCGTGACTTTGGTGATTTAGTAATTTTATTAAGAGATTTATTAATAGAGTTATTGTAAAGAAGTGTAGGAATTTATTATATAATATTTATTATAATCCCGTAGGATATATGTTTTTGAAGAGAGAATTTACAGAGCTTTTATAGTTTTTAATAAACTATTGAGTTAAAGGGGTCTAGAGATAAATCGATCTTTCATCAAAAGGGATCACGGTAGAATCACTGATCTCTTATCATGAAAGTATCATGGGAAAGATCACTATAATTAAGGAGCTGATGATGATAAATGCTATATGATTATAATAATGATGGTTATGTTTAATAACGTTTTATATCGTTAATTATTTTTAACTAATTGTTGATTCTCGATTTCTTTCTTTAGGTTTCTTGTAATTTATTGCTTCTTCGATCACGGGTTTACTGCGTCTAATTCCGAAGATCACTTTTAGCTCGTGACATTCGCCCAGATCTATTTTATGTGTACCACGTATAAATTTTTCTTAAGAATGTAATCTGTGTATTTTGATTATCAAATTTTTTGATTTGGTGGTTTATATATTGTTTTATTATGTCGTATTGTTCTCTATTTAAGGTAATCTTAATTTAATTTTCTTGTTCCTTTCTGGTATAATACTTTCTGAGTAATTTTCGATTTATGGGTGCTTTGATTATATTCCCATCCATAGTACGTAACTTATACACTCCTTTTTGGAGTACCTTGTAGATGACGAAAGGTCCTTTTTACTTAGAGTGGAGTTTATGACTTTTAGAGTATTGTTGAGATGCTTTATATACTAATACAAGCTCTCTCTTTTATATTTCTTGTATAGTAGGTAAATCCTGATCATGTCTTCTTTTGGCACTTTCTTGTGCTTCTTTGACTCTTTTTACGGCGTCATTTCTTACTTTGGGTAAGACTTCAATTAGTTCGAAGAGTCTTTGAAGAAAAGTTTCTTCTAACAATTTTTCTTCATTTTCGTTAGAATGAAGTGGAAATTTTGTTTCCCTTCCATATACTAAGTAAAATGGAGTCATTTTTGTCATACCCTGTTTGGCGGTTCGATATGCGAAGAGTATCGAAGGTATAAGTGAATCCCATTCCCTAACGTTCGTGACTAATTTGGCAATAGATTCACATAATGTTTTGTTGAATCGTTCCACTAATCTATTTGTTTGTAGATGATAGGGCGTGGAATAATGGTGGTTAATGCTAAATTTCTTTAGAAATTCATCCATTAAATTATTTGAAAATGTGTCCCTCGATCAGATAGTAAGTATTGTGGGCACCCGTGACGACATACAATATCTTCATATATAAAGTCTGCCACTTCTTGAGCATTTGCATTCTTGATTGCTCGAGCTTCGGGCCACTTGGTCATGTAGTCTGTAGCGATTACAATATATCTATTCACTTTTGGGGTTATAGGTAATTTACCCACAATAGCGATTCCAATTTTGTAGAATAGAGCTTCTACTGGTATTGGATGTAACAGAGGTTTTGCTAAAATTTTTCCTCTTCTTTGGCATGCATCACAGGCATGGACGAATGATCAGATATCAGCATACATTTGTGGCCAATAATACTTAGCTCAAATTTTATTGAACTATAACGGCCGATTTGCAAATCACCCCAAAATTTTTGACGCACCTAAATTTGACTTTATATTAGTGCGTCAGTAATTGACATCCAGATCATCCAATCATAACGGAGATTACCCAAAAATTTTTAACGCACCTAAATTTGACTTTATATTAGTGTGTTCAATTAAATTTTATTATATGTATTATAATTTTTAGAATTACACGGATCATACAAATATCAGTTTTCTTTTTTTTTTGTTACGTATCTAACCACTACTTTTTTTTTTCTTTTCTATACAGTGTCTTTTGTGCCTTTCGTTCTTTCCATTTTGTTATTTGTTTTATTGCTGTTCTTCGAGTGTCATTACTCTTTGGTATTGTCATTCTTCAGCATCGTCGTTGTTTGGTGTCATCATCGTTTTTCGGTTTCATCGCTCCTTGGTGTCGTCGCTCTTTAGTGTCGTCGCTTTTCGGTGTCGTTATTCTCGGTGTCGTCATTTTCGGTGTCTTCATTTTCAGTGTCTTCATTTGTAGATACTTCGTTAGTTTGGGGTCGTTATATTTTGGTATGCTAGTTCATAGTTAGCTAGTGGTGTATATTGCAATTGTCGTTGCTGGTTACTAAACATCGTTTTTTCCGTTCAGGTTGTTGGTTTGTTGCCACCTGGTTGTGTCATCGTCATTGCTGGTGGTGTTTGGGTTAAGGTAGTGCGGGATAATTAGTATAAGAGTTAGAGAGGTTTAGGTTAGAGTAGCATGAAATTAATGTGAAGGGTAAAATTAGTATTGGGCAAAAGGGTAAATTAATACAGTGATGCTTGTACTATATCTTACAATATGTATATAACTTTAAGTTATGAATTTTTAATATAAACAAACAACAAATTTGAAAAATAAATATGAAATTGTTTTTACAATTTTATTTCAGAAAATTCGTAAAAATAATTAATAGTATAGAAAAGTATATAATGCAGTTCGTCAACAAACTGCATTATGGATTTACGGCATTCAGCATTATGGCTTTACGGCTCAATACAATTGCGGCAAAAGATATGGAATGTGCCATAACTGTTAAATTAATTCTACCACCTATATAACTAAATCTTTATATAAATTTCCATATATAAATTTTCCAGGTAACAGACCCGGGTCATTTATATAGCAGTTTACGGTAGTAAAAAAAGATCAATTATTTCAATAAATAAACATGTGATGAAAATTATCGTTATGAATCATTATTTACATCAACGAATCATTATTTTGTTATTTATTTTAAAATCTTTGCCAGATTTGTAAAACAATAACCGCTAAATGGTATACTATCATCTATCTAAACTTATCGCTATAATGGTTCTAATCATATCGCACATGCTGCTTGAAAACACACAGCCACTTTTTTAATTATTAATCAGGATCACTATTCAAAGAATCTACAAAAAAAAACAAAAACAAAAANATCGCACATGCTGCTTGAAAACACACAGCCACTTTTTTAATTATTAATCAGGATCACTATTCAAAGAATCTACAAAAAAAAAAAAACAAAAATAGTACAGTTAATACTATTGTCCAGTACTCAATCATAAATTCATAAAATATGTTTAATATTAAACACCTGCGAAATAACATATCTGATATGAAATTGTGCCAAACTTAACTTCAAAAGTACATATGAATCTAAATTAAAATGGTAAACTTGAATTTTATTTTAATTAACACCATGTAAAAAAAATATTAATTTAAAAACTAAAACTTGCCGATTTCAGTTACTTTTTGCTAATTGCTATTCTTTTTAAAAAAAACCATTGGTTTTGAAATGGGCCCATTGGTTCAACGTATGTTTTATTATACTTCTTAAATGAGTCAACAAATTTGATATGTGATTTGGGGCATAGTTTTAAATTTATGCCCAATCAACATGTGATTTTTTGCAGATCAGTAAATATTTTGGGGATCACTTGTGAGGCCCAATTTCAACAATTGGCCAATATGCGTTATGTCTATGCCAAAGTGTCCTCCTAATGGGTAGGTATGGACTAAAAACAAAATTGGTTCAACTTCGAATTTTTGGATAACTCTTAATAAATGATTAACTCTATGTTTATCTTTCTTATAGATTAAATCATTTTTCAATAGAAAAATTGGCTTTGTCTTGTACGCTTCTTTATTCTTGTCGAGTTAGATTATGAGGTAATGTTTGCTCTATTAAGTATGTTTTTAGTAGTCGATATCTTAATGATTCCATCTTTATTTTGCCAGGACACCGACCACCTGGACAGGATTATTTTTAACGTCAGATTTTGTTATAGAGATTAATCTTTTTCTTTGTAGTATTTATTTTGGTGGTTAACTCCGCTAGTACTAGACTTGGTACGCGACTTATAGGTAGAGTACCTCTTCTTTTTTTTTTGTTTAAAAGTTTTAGTATATTTAAGATTAGTTATAACTGTAATTTGGTGATGTTATCTTATTAATTGAGAAAGTAAAAAATTAATTTAAACTTATCTTCCTCTCTTTTTTTTTGATAAAAAAAATATCATGGGGAAATCACGTGTTATTTATATGACACCTAAAAATTAAACATACAGTACGTATTGTACGCGTAGTATAGTATGTATAGTACTGTATGTGACACATTGTCAATCACGGGATATGTAATTGTTTGATAAAAAAGGTAATCAACCATCTGTAATTTCTCATAAATACGTAAATATGGTGATTGATCGATTACTAAATTTTTCCTTTGTTTGTTTGGTATGGGGAAGTTGGGTCTAACGATAATTACAGGTGTTCGAAATAGCTTTTTATCTGTTAAAGGGTAACGGATAGTGATGTGCCATTTATATAATACCTAAAAATTTTGTGTATAGTACGTACGGTATTGTACGTCTAATTAGGCCTCTGCATGGGCCAGGGCTACCCACGGGTACCCTAAGGGTAGTACCATGAGGGACGGGCTTGGGCAACAAATTACAAGCCCTAGGGTAGAGCAGGGCTAAAAATATAGGCCCCTAGATTACATGGATAGGGCTTGGGTACTGCTACTACCCGGCCTATGTACCCTAGAGTAGTCCATTAATACGTTGCACATTACATAATTTTTTTTAATTATATATATATCGGCATCTGGATTTTTTTCACACTTAAATTATATATATATATATCAGCATCTGGATTTTTTTACACTTAAATTATATATATATCGGTATCTGGATTTTTTTCACACTTAAATTGAATAATAAAAAATTTTTTTTTAAACCAATTAATTATATCGATAAATATCGAATAATATCAAATTTAATAAAATCTGCACTTCTAAATTTTTTTTTTTAAAACCAATTATCTTACACAACTTTTTAATTATATTATATCGATCGACATCTGGATTTTTTTCGCGCTTAAATATCGAATAATAAATTTTTTTTTTTTTTGTAAAAAAAGAAAATAAATAAATAAATTGGCCATTAACATGTCTTGTTTTTTGACTTTAGTAAGTTTTTTTTTTTTCTCTATAAATATCGTTTCATTATCATGTTGACTCTTTGCTTTTTTACCTTTCGATTATAATAGCAAACTTACCTATACGTATAAAATCAAACCTTTGAACAACCAACCAACTATTATAGATGAAATTGACCATGATATTGAAATGTCTAATCTGAATGACTCTATATTAATTTTAGGGTCTTCTACCACCTCTAATGAAACTACTAGCACTACCACCACTAATGAAACTACTGGTACTGGCGAAGCAACTTTAGGGAATAAATCTTCTATATGGAAAAGTTTTGAAGTGTTAAAAAATAAACCAAAAGCAAAATGTAATTATTGTAAAAAGGTACTTAGTTACAAAAAAGGAAATGGAACTTCCTATCTTTGACGCCATCTTAAGTCTTGCTTAAAGCACCAAAGCTCTGCTTTTAATGGTGATAGTTTTATACGTTCAAATAGCCAAACCCAACTAAGTTTTAATTCATCGTTTAACCGACTACCTATTGGAAACTCAAATCGAGAAAACCTTGCATATATGATAATTTTTGACGAACTAAATTTTCAGTTTGTTGAAAAGCGAGGTTTTCGAAAATTTGTAAATGGAATATTACCTGTGTTTACAATTAGTGCAGATACAATAAAAAGAGACATAATGAAGGCTTACGATAAAAGAAAAGCTATAATTAAAGCGATTCTTCAGAATGCAGAAGGAAGAATCTCTCTTACCTGCGATACATGGACATCGCTTCAACAACTTGGTTATATGGCGATTACCGCTCATTTTTTTGATAAAGACTAGAAACTTGTTTCAGTTTTACTATCATTTAAAGTAATTCCTTATCCTCACACTGGTAGTAACATTGCAACTTGTATTAAAGCGGATACAAATCATTATTCTATAACTACCAAGGTAATTAATTAGTATTGATTTTAAATTAAATTATTGTATATAATTAATAAATATAATAATAAACAATAATTGATATTTTTTTTAGTTGCAAACTATCACTTTTAACAATGCAACGTCGAATAATGTTACGGTTAGTGAGTTGATTCGTTGTATTATACAGGATTCGATTGATGTTGAAGATGAAGTTTTCTATAACTGTTGTCTTGCACACATTCTTAATCTCATTGTAAAGGATGGACTAAAAAAATTTTTGGAGGAATTAAAATAGTATTTATATATTTATATAAAGAATGTTTGTTTGTATATATTAAAATAATATTTAATTAATATATTTGTATAGATTCGTAGTTGTGTTAAAGCTATACATATGTCGCCAAAACGTCGTCAAATGTTTGTTGATGCTTGTGAATATGAATTGGTCAGAGTTAAAATTCCACCTTTGGATTGTGAGACCAGGTGGAATTCCACATTCTTGATGTTACAATCAGCGATAGAGTTAAAAGCTATAATTATTAGATTAAAAGATAAAGATAGAACTTTTCCAGATATACCTAGTGAAGAAGAATGAGAGAAAGCAAAGTCACTTTGTAGCATTTTAGAACCATTTTATGAATGTAAGTATTAACTAACACAGGTTGAATCAATAAATAATGGGTACATACCAGGAAACCAGTTTCCCGTTATGTACCCGTTATTCTACTATAGATCTGCCAAATAACCGATACATATTAGGGGCATATAGGATGCATATAGGTAAGATAACGAGAGGTAGATCGATATCAGTAACATAACAGTAACATATAGAGACATCCCGTTATCTTACTCTTAGCACTATTTGCACTAAGAGTAAAATAACGGGATGTCCCTATATGTTACTATTATGTTACCAATATTGATCTACCTCCTGTTATCTTACCTATATGCATCCTATATGCCCCCGATATATATCGGTTATTTGGCGGATCTATGGTAGAATACTGGTTTCCCATTATGTACCTGGTATTTACCCATTATTTATTGATTCAACCTGTGTACAGTTAGATTTTTATATTAGTCTTATAATTTTTAAAATATTTTTTAATATTAATAGGTACTTTAAAAATGTCATCGAATTTTTATCCAACAATTAATAGTACCCTCTTTTCTATCTTGGATATTCGCACACATTTTTTTAAAATAAAATCTCATTCGGACATTTTTGTTCGTGAAATTAGCTTACCTATGATCAAAAAATTTAACAAATATTGGAAAGATAATAGCTTACTACATATGATTACATGTATTCTTGACCCCCACTATAAATTATAGTTTATATCGTATTATTATTATAAAAAAAAAGGTTATGAATTAGATTATGTTGAAGAAAAAGTGCAAAATATTCGAGCAAGGTAAGTTATTGCTAATTTGTATTTTTATTATTGACTTGTTAATAACTTATAGTTATGATCTTAATAATTTAGCTTTGAAAGCATATATCTTAATAATTATTATTCTCTACCAGCTGTCGAACGATTTTCAGCCAGTATTGAAAGCAGTGTTGTTTGTGCTAAAAACAATAAAGACCGTATTGACGATTATTATGAATATATGACGCAAAAGAATCAAACTAGCCGACCAAACTCTTTATGAAGTTAGGCGATATCTTGATGAGCAAGTTGCTAGTAGAAATACTGATGTTCTCAAATAGTGGAAAAATAATGATTAATTTCCAACTTTAACTAAAATGGCGTATGATTTTCTTGCTGTGCTAGCTACAAGCGTAGCATCTAAGCAAATGTTTAGTTGTGCCAGGCGTATTATTAATGATTATCGTACTTCTTTAGATCCAGAAACAGTAACTGCGCTGATGTGTCAACAAAACTGGTTAGAGATGGCAGCAAAATTTGGGTGGGACTTGTAAGTTGTTAAAAATAGAAAATTTGGATAGGACTTGTAAGTTGTTAAAAATAGAAATTTGTAATCTTAGCAACTTGTACATATTATAATAAAACAATAAAATTAAAACGATTTGCTAGTATAGTATAAATCGATTGTTTTTAGTTTTATATGAAATCACACAGGTTGAATCAATGTACATAACGGAAAACAAGTTTCCCGATATATATAGATCCACCAAATAACTGATACATATCGGTAGCATATAGGTTGTATATAGGTAAGATAATGGGAAGTAGATCGATATCAGTAACATAACAGTAATATACTAAGACATCCCGTTATCTTACTCTTAGCACTATTTGGACTAAGAGTAAGGTAACAGGATGTCCCTGTATGTTACTGTTATGTTACCGATATCAATCTACCTCCCGTTATCTTACCTATATACAACCTATATGCTACCGATATGTATCAGTTATTATCAATTTCTTTTTTTTTAATTACATAATTTCATAATTTTGCAAACTGCGATGTAACGATATCAGTTTTAATTATTTTAGTAGTGATATGTGTGGAATTTAATCTACAGTATATCGATATATAGTATTTACTATACATATATCAGTAGTATCAATAAATTTTAATATAAATGCGCATATTAGTATCTAAGCACACGGGTACTCATGGGCTCTACGGGCCGGGTATCATATTTTGAGCCCTAGAGCATCTATGGGCCGGGTAAGGTATCATATTTTGAGCCCTAGGGCAAGGGTAAGAGCTTGGAAGGTGAGCCCTTATGTAGATGGGTAGAGCTAGGGTATTAGTACTACCCAGCCCTACCCGGCCCATGCGGAGGCCTACATCTAATACTGTATCTGGCGCATCACTAATAACAGATACTTAAGTGTCGCTCTTTTTTTTTTTGAATTACTCATTACTTTCTGTATATTTAATTTATCTAATTCCTACTTTAAACCTATCTTTTTTTTGATTACACTAATTAGGTCCAAACTTGCACAGTACTTATTTTGGTAATTAACCCCGCCAGTACCAGGCTAGATAAGTGATTTACAGGTTTGGACAAACACACAGTTTTTGTGCTTTAAGTGGCTTACAGGCAGTGCACCTTATTCCGTTTTTGTGCTTTAAGCAGCTTACAGGCAGAGCACCTTACTAATTAGTGTAAGTCTTAAACTATTAGTTCTAAGGATATTTTTTTTTAATTAGATTCATCATTCTTTCTAGATAATCTATTTTTTAATCCTTTCTTTTTCTTTTCTTAGGTACATTCTCGATAATGCATCGACATTGGAGTGTTTTCTTCCGGCTCGGTGTATGATAGAATAATTGTAAGGTTGCAATCGTAGAATCCAGCGGGCTCTTTTTCCTTTCGGTTCTAAGGTATGTAACCACTTAAGGGCGGCGTGGTCCGTTATTAATGTAAAATGGTTTGCTTCTAGGTAATAGTGGAAGTGTTTAGCAGAATAATTACATTCGGTTTTAGAAAGTCCCCTACTTGCATAGGCTACCACATATTCTTTGTTGGCTTTATCTTTCTGAGCCAATCTAGCTCCTAGACCTACACCAGAGGCATCGGTGTGTAGGTAAAACATTTCTTTAAAATTCGGGTATCTCAAAATAGGTGCCATCATTAAATATTTTTTTAATACTTCAAAGGCATTTTGTTGATCTCCTTTCCATTTGTAGAGGACGTCTTTCTCTAGTAGTTTATGAAGCGGTCAGGCTATCGTTGCGAATTCCTTGATAAAATGATGATAATAAGACGCTAACCCGATAAATCCTCTCAATTGTCAAAAATTTGTTGGTATTAGAAATTTTTTAACCTTTTCAATTTTTGATTCATCTGGTTTTACCCTCTCCTTATTAATTACATGTCCCAGGTAATTAATTTCGGATCTAAAAAAAATGCATTTTTTTGGGTTCAATTTTAATTTTGCTTCTCTTAATCTGTTAAAAATAATTTTTAAATGTTTAAAATGTTCTTCTAACGAATTCAAGTATATATTTATATCATCTAGGTATACTATAGCGAAATCTCCAATACAGTCTCTAAGCACTGTATCCATTAATTGTTGGAAGGACCCCGGGGTGTTACAGAGGCTGAACGGCATTACTTTGAACGTGTAAGTACCGTATTTTGTTATAAATATGGTTTTTTCAATTTTTTTTCATTTACTCCAACCTGCCAATATCCACTTATTAGGTCTAACGTAGAAAACTATTGGACTTTGCCGAAAGTGTCGAGGAGATCGGTGATATGTGGAAGCAGATATGTATCCTTTTTTGTGATCGAATTTAATTTTCGGTAATCTATGCAGAATCGTAGTTTACCGATTTTTTCAGTACTATAACTACTGGAGAAGCCCAGGGGCTATTTATTTCAATAATTAGCCCTTGTTTCTTTAATTTATTGATCTCTTTTCTTATAAATTTATTTTCTTCGTAGACGGCCCTGTAATATTGTTACAGTACCAGAAGCCTTCTTTAATTCCGATAGAGTAACAATCACACGGCTCCTGAGACCCCTTACTTTGGGCGTGAAGCGGTGTGCAAGAGGGAAGTATAGTTTCTTTTATGTCTGTAAGAAACTATACACTTCTCTATGGCAGTTCGGTATAAAACAACAAGAGATAATGGACAGTTTAATAATTTAACAAGAGGGTTATTCCAAGGTGTCTGTTCCTTAGAAATCTCAAGAGTTTATTAATAATAAGAGGATGATAATAAATATAAAGATAAAGATAAAATACAATGTCTGGATCTACTGGATCTGTCTAAAACTAAGGGAAATAAGGTGGGTTTATATATCTATTGAGCTAAGCGTCGCTAAGCGTCGTTAAGCGTCACTATGCGTCATTAAGCGTCACTAACCGACATTAAGCGTCACTAAGCGTCATTAAGCGTCGCTAAGCGTCATTAAGCGTCGCTAAGCGTCGTTAAGCGTCGCTAAGCGTCATTGAGTGTCATTGCACATCAATTTCGCATATCACTATTACTAAATACAGTTATTACAAAATTTCCTTATTAAGTTCTAATTTTCCAACTAATTTCTACCAAAATTAAAACCTATTCTATAACATTTCTCTCCCCTTTAAGAACGAACTCCGTGAGTTCTAATTTGGGGAAGGACTTGAG
>QKWP01003091.1:0-26003 GCA_003550325.1 Gigaspora rosea | reverse complement strand
AACAATGAATCCTTTATTTTTTTTTTTCTTTTCGTATGCACCCATAGTTATTGGAAAAAGCACAGTATAACTACCATTATTATCATGTAAAGACACTGGGTTTTGGGGCGAAAATACCAGACCATGGTTATTGGACGAAGACACCAGATCACAATTATTGGGCGAAGACACATAACCACAGTTATTGGGCAAATATACTAGACCACAATTATTAGATAAAAACAAAACATTATTGTTAGATGATAATACCGGTTCACTATTTATTACGCGCCCCTTCCCTGTGCATAATCGTCGTAGTCATCCCTTTAAAACTACATTCATGAGATAAGCTTCTATTTTTTTCTTTTTGTATGCACCCATAACGAATCTTATTTTTTTTTCTTTTCATATGCACCCACAATGAATTCTATCTTTTTTTTCATACGCATCCATGTGAATAATTATTATAGTTATTGGAAGTACAATATAACTACCATTATTGTTATGTAAAGACACTGGGTTTTGGGGCGAAGATACCAGACCATGGTTATTGGGCGAAGACACCAGATCACAGTTATTGGGCGAAGATACAAACCACAGTTATTGGGCAAAGATACTAGACTACAATTATTAAATAAAAGCAAAACATTGTTGTTAAATGATGATACCAGTTTACTATTAATTATGCGCCCTTCCCCACGTATAATCATCGTAGTCGTCACTTTAATACTACGTCTATGAGATAAGCTTCTATTTTTTTTTCTTTTCATACGCACCCGCAATGAATCCTATTTTTATTATTTTTTTTCATATGCATCCACGTGAATAATTATTATAGTTATTGGAAGAAAGCACAGAATAACTGCCATTATTATCATATAAAGACACTGGGTTTTGGGTGAAGATACTAGACCACAGTTATTGGGCGAAGGCACTAGACCATATTTATTGGGCGAAGAAACCAGATCACAGTTATCGAGCGAAGACACAAAACCATAATTATTGGGCGAAGACACCAAATCACATTTATTGGGCGAAGACACAAAGCCATAATTATTGAGCAGAGATATTGACCACATTTATTAGACAAAAGCAAAACATTATTGTTATATGATGATACTGGTTCACTATTTATTATGCGCCCCTTCCCCGCGCATAATCGTCATAGTCGTCCCTTTAATACTACGTCGTGAGATAAGCTTCTATTTTTTTTTTCGTATGCCCCACAAGAATCCTATTTTTTTTTTTCGTATGTACCCACAATGAATTCTTTTTGTTTCATATGCATCCACGTGAATAATGAAGATAGACCACGGTTATTGGGCGAAGACACCAGATCACAGTTATTAGGCAAAGACACAAAACCACAGTTATTGGGCGAAGATACTAGACCACAATTATTAGACAAAAGCAAAAAAATTGTTGTTAGATCATAATACCGGTTCACTATTTATTATGCGCACCTTCCCTGCGCATAATCGTCGTAGTCGTCCCTTTAATACTACGTCCGTGAGATAAGCTTCTATTTTTTTTTCTTTTCATATACACCCACAATGAATCCTATTTTTTTTTTTTTCATATGCATCCACGTGAATAATTATTATAGTTATTGGAAGAAAGCACAGTATAACTACCATTATTATCATGTAAAGACACTGGGTTTTGAGGTGAAGACACCAGACCACAATTATTGGGCGAAGGCACTAGACCATATTTATTGGGCGAAGAAACCATATCACAGTTATTGAGCGAAGACACAAAACCATAGTTATTGGGCGAAGACACCAGATCACAGTTATTGGGCGAAGAAACAAAGCCATAGTTATTGAGCGAAGATACTAGACCACAATTATTAGACAAAAGCAAAACATTATTGTTAGATGATGATACTGGTTCACTATTTATTATGCGCCCCTTCCCCGCGCATAATCGTCGTAGTCGTCCCTTTAATACTACGTCTGTGAGATAGGCTTCTATTTTTTTCTTTTTCGTATGCACCCACAATGAATTCTATTTTTTTTTCGTATACACCCACAATGAATAATTATTATAGAGTTATTGGAAGAAAGTACAATATAACTACCATTATTATCATGAAAGACACTGGGTTTTGGGGCGAAGACACCAGACCACAGTTATTAGGCGAAATCAAAGAAAAAAGCCAACATTAAAGGAAGGTAAGAATAAAATCAAAGTTATAGGCGCGCCAAAGAAAAAAAGCAAACGTTTAAAGGAAACAAGAAGTTATAGAGCAGCACCAAAGAATAATATCAATGCGTAAGGAAGAGAAACAAGACCAGAGTTATATAACAGCGTCAAAGAATGAAAAGCCAACGCTTAAGGAAAGTAAGAACAAGATTAATGTTATAGGCGCGCCAAAGAAAAAGCAAACGCTTAAATGAGGAAAGAACAAAACCAAAGATATAAAGCAGCACCAAAGAATAATGCCAATGCTTGAGGGAGGTAAGAGCAAGACCGGAGTTATATAACAGCGCCAAAGAACAAAGCCAATGTTTAAAAAAAGTACAAGATCAAGTTATAGGCGCGCCAAAGAAAAAAGCAAACGTTTAGATGAGGAAAGAACAAAACCAAAATTATAAAGTAGCGCAAAAGAAAAATTGCAATGCTTAAGGGAAGTAAGAAGTAAGAACAGAACTATAAGGTTAAGGCTAAAAAAAAAAAAAAATTACGACGCGACAAAGAACTGCAAAATGAAGACACTGAAATCCAAGAACAAGTAACGCCAAAGAATTAGGCCAACGCTGAATGTGGAGAAATTAGTAGCCACCACCAATGCCGAATGCGATGTAAAGCCAATGTCGAATACGAAAGCCAATGTCGAACGCAAAAGCCAATGTCGAATACGAAAGCCAACGAGAGATGTAAAGCCAACGTTGACCAAGCCAAGTTCCAAGAAAAAAAAGGCAAGATCAAAGCAAAAGGTTTTTTTTATAGCATAATGCCATTATTACATAGTCGTTATTACATTTTCGAGTTTCGTTTAAACTTTAACATTTTTTTTTTACTTGAAGATCTTGCGTCAGATTAGATTTTACGCACGTCAAATGGCCAATTGACAGGTAACGTGCGTCACATGGAAATCGGCATCTAACGCGCGTCGGATCTAATCTGACGCAAGGATGCATCTGAGGCACAACATATACAAAAAGAAACCAATCTGGGCTATGATCTGAGTTTAGGTAAACATGAGGCATATCCTAAGAACTATTCAACCCGATGTGCTGCAATTGCTTATGCTGACAATACAACGTGGATAGCCAGTAACAAGCAACAGCTAGAAGCGACCTTAAAGATTGTGGAAGAGTTCTACAAGATAAATGATATTAAGATCAACCCCAAGAAGTCTAAGTTAGTAGCACTCAATACAAGAGAGGAAAAGTCGATCTTTTTATTACAAAACAAAATCGTAGCAGAAGTGAAAGGTGTCCTAGTACGATTTCTAGGAGTTTGGTTGAATCAGAGAAAAAATGAGAAGCTTATAAAAGCAAAAGTGAAATGGATTATGCAACAATTTTGTGAAATGTTATATCATAAAAAATTGACGCTTAGCCAACTCTCATACATCAATAACATGTGTATTCTTCCTAAATTGAGCTACATTTTACAAACAACTAATCTTTCATGGAAGAACTTAGATGAAATTTAGCAACCTTTTTTAAGATTGGTGAAAAACAAAATAGAATTCACACGTTCAACAAATAACTGCCTAGTTACTCACAAAAATTTAGGCAACTGTAAGAAGCTTAGCAATGAAGTTTTTACAAAGCAAATAACAGGCCTGATATATGTTAAATAGTACAGGAATCGAGGCAAACGTCATGAAGAAACGCATAACACAAGGTTGGTTTTTAGTAGCACTAAGCGAAAGATTTCCTAAAGAGTCAGACATAGTAACTCTAAAGAAATTATGAAAAGGCAATTTGGACTGCTCAATTTGTCTTAAAGCAAAGAAGAGAAATCTCGAAATAACACTTACTAAAGACACTATCACTCCAGAAAGTTCTGTGGTCAAGATAAGGAGCTTACTATCACCAAAAAGCTTTTATCGTTCATATAAGCACATAAACAAATTTAGTCTGACATTTATTGGTCAATTAATCAACTTCAAAGGGAAAAATATAATTACTTGGCAGCAATTAAAAAAAGTCTTAGGCCTTTCAAGTCAAGGAAAGAAAGCTTATTGGTTCACAGAACTAGAAAGAGAGATAATTATAGATACAAATACAAGATAAATTGCAGCAAGTTTTAATGTGCCAGAACCGAATTCGCTAGCCCTAGAGCTTAAAAAGACCCTTATTCTAGAGGACCGACGAGTAAGTGAGGTCCCTGGACATGTAGTACAGAGGTCATATGTTACGCATTTCAGCAAAACCCCCCCCCGAAATTTGAAAAGCAAAAAATTAGTTTTTGGCAATTATCTTGGCATCCAGTGGTCCAATTTGAATGAACTTTTTTTTTAAAATGAAGCTCTCAGTGAGGCGCATCTAACAAAAAAAAGTTCATTCAATTCTGAGCACTGGATCAAAAGTTATTTAAATAAATAGATTTTGTCATTTTCAGCAAATTAGGTCAAAATTAGCCAAAATCCAGTTATGACCTATATGAGAGATGTCCGGGGTCCTAGTAAAGGACTGGGTTGTATATAATGGTAATATAAGCAAACAAGAATATGCCAGAATAACACAAAAGGGTAAAAAAGAAGTGTTTGTTGAACATTGGCGTGATAGTTTATCTCAAAAGTTATCAAATATTTGCATTGTCAAATGCGAAGGCTGTCAAATCGGTGAAGAAAGTAGTAAAGGCGTATGTACAAGCTGGATCAAGAAGGAAGATGTTGTAGGAGTGCTTCCAAGGCCATATAGAGAAGAAGATAAACGTAAATTTTTAATAAATTTAGATATGGTTTCTGGTGTAAGGAAAAAGAAAAGAATAAGTAGTATAGCTTCAAAAGAACAAATTTTCAGTAATATTAGCATAGTCAACTGTTTAGAAATAGAATTAATTTTGAAGGAGAAGCTAGAGAGTGAAACAGGTATCTTTTAGTAAATAGTTTTAGGAAAAATTTGGATAAAAATGTGATCATTTTATTTTTTATACAGATGGTTCTTTAGTAGAGAGTTTCAGTAATATTAATCCCTGTTGCACGATGGAAGCTGGATGGGTTCAAATAAGCGACACAGAGGAAGAAATTTTGGATACAATGTTAATTAAAGCGTTTCATTGGCCATCATCAACGAAGGCAGAACTCATAGCAATATGGACCATGCTCTTAACAATTCCAAGCGAAGCGGAAGTTATAGTTTACACAGATAGTGCGGTAGCAATCTGTGCGATGGAATCAGGATTTTCTCTTGAACCAGCAAGAAGGACGCAAAAGCGGTCTAATTTTCTTCTGACGGAAAAAATCGTAGATCTAATAAAAACTAAAAACATTACTCTTGAGCTCAATAAGGTGAAAGCGCACAGCAACAACAAATGGAACGACTTGGCTGAAAAACTAGCAAAGAAAGGTTGTGAAGCATCAGAAACAATTCAAGTAGAAGTAGGAAAAAGTTCAAGATTTCAAAGTGTCTTATTTTGGAAAAATTGGCTAGTGGAGATGCCGCCTAGAGCTTTTATCAAAACACTCAACAACATGTATATAGGTGCTGAGTGGCATCTTTTACAAAGTTTGTGTAGTACAGTACAAAACAATAGTTACAATGACAAAAGCTGGTTGATGTTCTGGAAGAAGCTTAAGGAAGTAACCAGTATACGAGGTTCAACAACCAGAAGAAGTAAAAAAGCTTGTTTTATTATCAAATGCCTTTTAGAAAATCTACCTCTTCTTGACCTATTAAATAGAAGAAGACCAGACTTAGACGAATCTTCAAATTGTCTGAGCTGCAATACAGAAACCAAGGAAGTACATGATCATTTGGCTGAATGTGAAGGCTATGAAATTTCATGGTGGAGTATTCAATTGGTAGCAGCAGAATTTGCTTGGAACAACCTGTCAAAAGACGTTCGAAAACGATTATCCAAACAGAAGCTAACAAACCTAATTTTTGGAGAAAATCAAGAGAAGATAATTAGTATACGGAAAGGGTTGATTAAGGGTTTGTTCTGTCACAAAGCCCAGTTAAGAATTCAGAAGCAGCTTTGCTCTAACAGAATAACGAACCATATTATTGAAGATGTTCTAAACATAACATGGAACAGTCTTTTTGAAATTATTTGAAAAGACCGTTGCCAGACAGTAAATGAATAGAAGGAAGAAAGTGGCATTGTACAGAAAGAAAAACGGAGGAAAAGGTTAAACAGAAGGGGGAAAAAAAAATGAAAACAAAATTTTGGAAGGCCAGAAGGAGCGTAAAGAGAAGTGGAAAGAAAAGGTTTCAGAAAGATTAAATATGATGGGAAGTTTGGTAGAAGAAGGAATGTTAGACTTCATCAAGAGGAGTAAAAAGCCCTTTTGGTATGTTACTGATAGGTAGGGCTCCGAAGTCTGGGTCCGGTCCAGTCCGGGTCCAGCCGAACCCGGACTCGAACCCGGACTCGAACCATAAATTTCAAAAATTTCGAACCCGGACTCTGACCCGAACCTAAAGTACCGAACCCGAACCGGACTCAAACATGATTATGGGTTCGGTCCAGGTCCGGTTTGAAGTTCGCGAACCTGTCCGGGTCCAGGATATTACCCACAGTAAAAATAAGGGTGTTATTTAGTGCTTCGATCATATTCTTTAAGGGCCATCTGATTAAATTTGGATCCTACTTTGTGTATCCGGATGATAATCCGAATCTGGATAAATTCGAATTCAATTATTGAATCCGGATTCTATATGTGCACAAAGTGCTATTACTTCACTCATTACATTTACGAACTTGGCTACAAATGCTAATATTTATTTGAAATATACCAAATTTGAATAGTTTATTTCAAATATCTAACAAAATGAAATGCCAATTTCGAATTTAATAAATTAACAAAAAACGTGTCAGACAAATGCAATGAGCTATTCAAAATATAATTAATTTTGTATATCAAAAGATTAAGATCAAATTTAGTGTAGGAAGTTCTTTAACAAATTAATTTAAGTTTTTTTTTTAGTTGAGTGATTTGACCCGAGTGGGTATCACTGATAATTATTCGGATAAACGCTATCCGGATTGGAACTCTAAATAAGTTAATTCAGAAAATCATTTAAAAATCTGTCTTATTAGAATTTTGTATGATACCATATATAGATTTGGTTTTCATAGCCCAATGCAATATGGTTCGTATTGGAATTAACATTTGTGGTTTCTATCACAATTTACTGTAAAATTTTTTTTACAAAAAACTTACCGATTATGATTTACTGTAAAAAATTTTCTGTACGAATTACCAGAATTGTATAGTATACCTGAAGAATATTTATTATTCTAAGTTAAAGTCGTGTCTTTAGTTATGACTTTATAATTCGTGATTTGAACTCCTTTTAGTATAGCCCGTTAGGAAAGAGAAATTGAATTAATCCCACTTATATAAAACATAATCAATTAAGCCTTTTATTACCTGATATCACAGGTTTGTGACGTGAAATGTGGGCTTATAGATTTAATTAATTATTTATTCGTTTATTTATTGTTATTATGCGATAGCATGTGAATTTCGTGAACAATGTTGTGAACAATATTGTGTGCAATATTGTGAGTAAAATTGCGAACAATATGGAAAACGAAATTGTAAGAAATACTGAAGGAATTGAGGGGAACTAAAACGATATAGTGCAATAGTCTAATAAATTAAAATATATATAAAGCTAGAATTTTTGCTTTAATAAAAGTTTCTTTCAGACTTCGATGTCTTTAAATAACTCAAGTGTTATAAATTTTATTTATAATATAGTATTTAATATCTTTGTTACTTACCCGATACATTATAATATATTTTTATTGCCTTCGTTATATTATAATAATCGTCTTGAATCGTCCTTAAGGAATTTGTTATTCTTGCAAATCGTTGTAGTTATCTGAAATATCGCTACTTCTCTTGATCCATTATTTTATTCTCTTAATCCATTTATTTTCATTCCCGCTTCAACTACCTTTAAATAAGGTACCTCTTCTGCTTCAACATTAAATCGATCACTTATCTTCTAATTAATTGTTAACCGTGATCCAGATCTAGCTATTTCGTGATATCATGTCATGTGCTCCGTTTCCATGAACGCTGTATTTAACCCACAAGCACCCGCAAGCTTACTAGTGGGAAGTTACAGTATGGTACCAGTATGGTATTGATTAGTATTTTCACAAATCAATATTATATGAGCATATTGGTACAGCACACCCCGAAGTTTTAAAATCTGCTCCATACTGATCTGGTATTATATATATTAGTGTTAGTGTTAGAATTATAGCCGATTATAAAGTATGGTGCAGGTCTTAAAAATCAGCCTGTATTTTGCTAACCTGCTCATCTATATCATGCTGATCAGCAGGAGTATAAAGGGGTGAAAAATACCCTTATTCCATTCATTCTGCTGTAACCTTTCAATATTTGGTTGATTTATGATTTACCATTGTTACAAATCGACATATTACTGTCATGATTAAACAATTGTTAATGAATTTGAATTGTGAAATTGTGATGACATTCTTTATAAAAAATTGGTTGTCTTAAAACATGTTGGAATGGGTTTCGGACTTTCGGACCAGACTCAAACTGTCGGACCGAACTCAAACCGGACCCGAACCAAGCCAAAAGTTTGATGTTCGGACCCGGACCGGACTGAGTTTTAAAATAGTTTGAGTTCGAGTCCGGTTCGAATTTCAAACCGGACTCGGACTTGACTAAAGTCTGGCCTCAGTTCGGGTCCGTCAGAGCCCTACTGATAGATCACTACCGAAACCTGTTTCGTTAGGGAAACAGTGAGACAGGGTACACTTAGGTCCTTTTTAGAAAACTGAGTGGTGTTAGGCTTATATGAGAAAGAACTGAATATTTTGTAAATAAATTTTAGCATAGTATTCTTCTGTTCACTCGCAAGTAGGGTCTGTAATGGGCTGGGTCGGGTCTAGAGATGTTATGGTCCGTCCTGGTCTGGTCTCGGTTCAAAAGACTGGGTCCAAGCAGTGGACCACAAACCAGACCAAATTTCATAAACGGACCATGGACCGGTCCTAATTTAGTCCGGTTCAAGGACCGGTCTTCCTGCAGCCAATAGGATTGGAGAATCTTGACTATCGTAAACACGAATTGATTATATATTATACAGTATAATATTATTTTTTATATAAATGAAAATGTAAAAGTATAATTACTTATAAGTAAAGCAGAAATGGATGTAGAAATTATCCTGTTTGGGTTGTCAGGAACCAGTAAATTTGTTAATCTTAATTCAGTTTTTAGCAATTAAAGGTTATACACGAAAACCAATTCCAATAAATCAATTTCGACTGAAGAATGTGCTTGCAATATTATTTTAGAACAAGTTTGATTTAGACTTAATCGCATAGTTATGTATTTGAAGTAATGTATAAAATATATATTATGGACGGACCGATCTGGACTGGTCCCAATTTATGGACCGTGAACCGCTTAGACCGGTTCAAAAGACTGGTTCAGACCGTGGTCCTTGCTGGACCGTAATATCCCTAGTCGGGTCGGGCTTTCCTAAACCCGGAATGAAGCCCGAAAATTTCTTTTGGGCCCGATTAAAGCCCGGGCCCGATAAAAAGCCCGCTAAACAAACCGGGTCGGGCTTTACTTTAAATTAGGCCCAAGCCCGATCTAGGCCTGCTAATTTATGGGGTTTGA
The DNA here is from genome assembly GCA_003550325.1 of Gigaspora rosea. Classification (NCBI taxonomy): domain Eukaryota; kingdom Fungi; phylum Glomeromycota; class Glomeromycetes; order Diversisporales; family Gigasporaceae; genus Gigaspora; species Gigaspora rosea. Next base: position 16,216 of record QKWP01003091.1, on the reverse strand, counting down.
GTTTTAATTGACGATCTTATGATTCTTTGAAATGATAAGATAGTACAGTATATAAATAGTAAATTGGAATCAAAAATCTCAAAGTTATTGATTGTATGATTCTTAAGTGCTTTATTCCATGTAATTTTTGCTACAAAATTTTTAGAATAATTTCTAAAGCTCTACAATAAAGCTAATTTATTAACAAATGTTGATATACTCTCAAAAAATTATGTTTAAAATCATTCTAATTTTAATAATCGTTTAGCATGTAATGATAAGATTTATTTCGATTTCATTTTTTCAACTTGTATTCCATCTTGATAAATCTAAGTTTATCAAATCTATTCGATAAATGGTTGAACGTCATAACCTGTAAAAAAAAAATAAATAGAAATTGAAGTTCTATTTTTATAAAACATTATTTAATTAGCTAAATTATCATAGTCAATATTAAAAAAGGCTTACGTAAAAAAAAAGAAAATGCCACTAGCTTTAAGCAACTTGCGTATTATCCCTTAATTTTCCCCAGCCTTGTTCTTTTTCATTTCTTAGCCAGTCTTGCCCACATATTAACATTTCGATAGTTTCGGGAGTTAGATTCGACCGTTCGTCATTAACAATTCTTCCTGCAATGCTAAACACCTAATTAAAAAATATTGTTGATGCATTTATAATTAGATGATTAGCTTTAGCATTAGCCAAAGTTTGGCGTTTTATCATATGGGGGTGGTTAATAGAAACCAAGCAAATTTATCTAATAAATTTGCTTGGTTTCTATTGACCACCCCCCATATATTGGTGGCGTGCATTTCGCTGACAATTTCACTGAAAGTCAATTCTCCGACATGTTTATTTCACAGACAATTAATTTACTGACCGACAAAATAATTCTGGGCATTGTCACTAGAGTCAGGTTTAGAATTAAGATTAAGAACAGTGCAATTTTTAAAATAACTTGTTAGTAAATTGAGACGTCAGTAAAATAATTGTCAACAAAATAAACATGTCGGTCCTGATTGTTAATTAAATAATGCATAATACCCAGTTGGAACTTTACTTACCGATTCAGATGCCACCGATGTTATCGGAATAGCAAGAATATCTCTTGCCATTGATGATACGGAAGGATATTTTAACTCATTCTCCTTCCACCAAACTAAGATATCAAATTTCTCTGAATTAGAACGAGGAACAAGCGGATCACCAAATATTGTTCGAATTCATCCATATTATTCATGATATGGGCTTGATTATCCTTAAGAAAACGGTCATACTCCTGCATCAATTCATCTTCCTGTAAAAAAAGATCAAAAAAATTATTACAATTGTTAGAAGGAACTGTTTTTTGAATATATGTTGATTTATAAATCATCATGATTCTGCATAATAAAAAATGATAATCGAATTAGCAAAAAATAGTTGATTTTTTAAAAAAACAAAATAAACTTTAAAAATAATAAACGAATCACTTTCCTCATTTAAATATTATTTAACTCATCTTCTGCTTCAGTAGAAGATAAGTTCATTTTGTGCTTGTAAATATGTGTAAGTAAAGACATCTTATAGTGGGGATCCAAAATCGATGCAATACAGTGCATTTCTCCCATATCAGCCCAATACTTATTGAACTTTAACTGCATTGGCATGGCCATTTGAGAAATAAAGGTATTTGAATTATCAAAATTTCGTTCAATGTGAATTTTAATTTTTACTAAATAGGGAAGAAAAATATTCGTCGAATATGTAGTCCCTGAAATAATGTTCGTAACTATATTAAAAGTAAAATATACGTACTAGTTAGTATAGCTTTATAAATATAAATAAAATTAGACTAGCATAAATGACATTTAAACTGCATGACTTCATGGACATAAATGTCCGTGAAGTCATGCAGTTTAAATGTCATTCAATTCGAGTCGTGCCATATGCACTAGTAAAATTTAAAGATTTGCCATTTGAATAGCATGACTCGACTTAAATGACATTTAAACTGTATGACTTCACGGACATAAATGTCCGTGAAATCATGCAGTTTAAATGTCATTCAATTCGAGTCATGCCATTCAAATGGCAAATCTTTAAATTTTACCAGTTATGAAAAACAAAATATATTTAAGTTCTCGATCACCTTTAAATAAGTTAATAACTGAACCAATTTGTCTTTTTTAATTTAGAACCAGTAGTCCGAACCACTGGTTCTATATTAAAAAAGACAAATTGGTTTGAATTACTAATATCCCTAATTACCTTCATAAAATGGCTTTAGAAAATTACAAATGATTTTAGCCTTTTTCCAATCTTCATCAAGTGGTATAATTTGATTAAAATTATTGTCTCGCAATGCAAGACGTTCAAACACATTTTTGCATGGAATCGTAGATAATAGCATAAAATATACAGAATTCCATCGGGTCAAACATATTTTTGCATGGAATCGTAGATGATAGCATAAGATATACAAAATTCCATAGGGTAGGTACATCTAAAGTTGAACGTAAGCTAGATACAAGCGCAGGACAACATCCAATCACGGCATCCTCAAAGCTTTGTTGTCGATGTTGCGAACCATAAATCCATTTAACACATTTTCTGATTTTGCATGTAATATTTTTAACAAGTTTGAGACCGTCATTGACTATAAGGTTCAGTATATGGGCACAGCACCGTTGGTGCAACAAATTTCTATCAATAAGCATATTTTGTTCCTCGAGCTTGTGCTTTATGTTCATTATTGCGGCATCATTACTCGTAGCATTATCCATAGTGATTGCCAAAGTTTTCGATGCAATATTCTACTCGTTAAAACACTTTAAAAGCATTTCACTAATAGCAATTCCGGTATGTGGGGCAGGAACCAATTTGAACCCTAAAACTAACTTTTGGAGCTTCCATTCTTTATCGATAAAGTGACATGTTATAACTATATACTCGAGAGTCTGAACAGACGTCCATAAATTTGTCATAAAACTAAGATTCCCGGGGGCCTCTTGTATTATTACACGAACCTTTTCTTTAAGATTATCTACAATTTTCATACAATCATCACGTACAGTTTTTTCACCTACCATTTTATATTGTGGCTGCAGGTTTTTTACAAACTTTAAGAACCCTTCGTGCTCGACTATGCGAAATGGATACGAATGCCTAATAATCATTTCCATCATATTCTCTCGACTTCTGCTTTGGGAAAATTTGTAAGGAACTAGGCCTGATTCTGACAACTGTAATGTTTGTTGTGATTTGTCAGCCTTTACATATTTTTTACATAGTGTTCTGAAGTTCAGTTCAGTTCAATAGAGGTTCAGGTTCAGGTTCAATGAACCTGAACCTGAACCTGAACCTGTTCTAAAAGTTCAATACTGAACTGAACCTGAACTTAAAATTATTGAACATAAACCTGAATCTGAACTTAAAAAAAGTTTAGTTCAGGTTCAGTTCAAGGTTCATGAACATGTTTAGGTTCATAAAATATGCACATGTTTACCTAAATCACAAAGTTAGAATCAATTAGTAAAATTTAGAGAATCATAGAAATTTGTATAAATTTCTATGATTCTCTAAATTTTACTAATTGATCTTAATTTCTTGCACTAAGTAAACTTGTTAAGCACCAAAAAATACATCAAATCGGCATATTTTATTTTACTTTTCTTAAAATTTGAAGAAAAGATGCTTAATTTTGGAAATTTTCATCAAAAATTCAAAATTAAGCATCTTTGACGCAAATTTTAAGGAAAATAAAATAAAATATACCGATATGATGTATTTTTTGGTGCTAAACAAGTTTACTTAGATCAAGAAGTTATGATCAATTAGTAAAATTTAGAGAATCATAGAAATTTGTATAATTTTATTAATAAAATTATACAAATTTCTATGATTCTCTAAATTTTACTAATTGATCATAACTTCTTGATATAAGTAAACTTGTTTAGCACCAAAAAATACATCATATCGGTATATTTTATTTTATTTTCCTTAAAATTTGCGTTAAAGATGCTTAATTTTGAATTTTTGATGAAAATTTCCAAAATTAAGCATCTTTTCTTCAAATTTTAAGAAAAGTAAAATAAAATATGCCGATTTGATGTATTTTTTGGTGCTTAACAAGTTTACTTAGTGCAAGAAGTTATGATCAATTAGTAAAATTTAGAGAATCATAGAAATTTGTATAATTTTATTAATAAAATTATACAAAATGCTATGATTCTCTAAATTTTACTAACTGATTTATACTTCTCACTCTAAGTAAACTTGTTCAGTATCAAAAAATACATATATTTTTATTCAGATTCAAACTAGTTTGCAAAATTTGGACTAGCCCGACCAAACTTATGATTGAGTTTGAGTTTAGTATAAAGTTTTAATAATAAAATTTAGAGTTTGAGTCTGGTCTTGACCAAACCAAACCCGGACCCAAACCTAGAATCACTAGTTTATATGAACACCAGACTGAACCTGAACATGTTCATGAACTTATGAACTGAACCTGAACTGAACCTGAACTAGCTCTAAAAGTTCAATACTGAACCTGAACCTGAACATGTTTTAAAAAATGTTCAGGTTCAGGTTCAATACTGAACCTGAACCTGAACTTGACCTAAGTTCAGTTCAGTTCAGGTTCATAGGAACACTATTTTTACATTTTGTGTTTTTCATGTGCCAGATTAAAGAACTGGTTCCCGTCTCGTTATCATGTTTCAAGCCACTTTTACAATGTGTACATTGAACATAGTCCTCTAACAAAATACAAATACTATTAACTAGTAACAAAATTAATAACAATAATTACATTACAAAAAAGCATTTTTACTCTTTTCAGGATCATGCCTAACAAAGTATCTGTCTTTAGACACCTATGATTCATTTGTTCTACGTTTTTTATTCATAACAGATGTTTCAAGATTTTCGTTAATAGTTGTTATTTCAGAGTCTTCATTAGCCGTAGTTATTTCAAATCTCTCGCTTTCACTAGCAATGGAATAGAGGCTTTGCGCTTCTAATTATATTAAATTAATATTAGTAAATTTAATTAAGAATTGTGGTTTCTTCAGTGCATTGACATACCGTGGTCCATTTTCTATCTGAATTTCAAAAAATTGATTGTTAATTATGATAGAATAATAAATAATCATCACTAATTAATTTTAAAGGCTCACGGGATAGTATTGAGTTAAGAAGGAAAGTTGATTTTACGGGATCTAAAAAATCAAAAAAAATTTAATTCTTGTTATCTAATACTTCTTACATTTCTTATTTACTTACCTATTTTTATTTTTTTTATTTTTTTTAGGCTACGTTCGTACACCAGACTTATTTCAAATCTACGTATATATAAAAAAGAGATTAAATCGACTCCTTGAAGCCTTCTGCACCCTGCATATAAGAAATGTAAAATTAGTAATTCGTACGATGCATTACTTATCTCGATTCTGTAATAGGGTCTTACCGGGCCCATCTGGATATATTCACAGGGCCCGAAGCACAGCTTGATATTTATCAGACCCGATCCAAGCCCGGCCCGTATTATAAAATATGGACCCAAAACTTGGCCCGAGCTCAGCCCGGCCCGCTAATTTACGGGTTTAGCCCGGCCCGCTCCGCACCCTACTCGCAAGTATCTAGCAGACTCGTCAAAAAATAAAAAAAAAAATTATATATATATATTAAATAAATTTTTTTTTAGAATAATATTTTATTTGTTTATAATCTGGACGACTATCATAACATACATGAAGAAAGACGTTCTAATGCAACAACACTATCGACAGCCTCACATTTGGCAACATTTATTTGCAAACCCGTAAAATTATGTGCACCAATTCCTCTTATTTTTAATAATATAAATATTCACAATCCACAGAATATTGATGAAGCAATATTTGTTTTAGATTATTACTTTAGTATAGTGGAATTTTTGATATTTCATATGGAACATGAAGATTACAATGGATTGCATCTGGAGATTTAAAAATTGATTTTAATAAAATTGAATTATTAACAGTTCATGTTTACGATGATGCAATAAATGAACGAAAGGAGGAACGATCTACTAAAAATATTCGACCAATTGGGTTTCAAAAACAAGGTTTACATTTGATGTATTATTACATTAATGCACTTCAAATAATATTAAAAATTAATAAGGCTACATAGCGTTTAGATAATCATATAGCACCTGTTGTAGCAAACTGGCCAGGCTAGCTTTTTATTCATAAAGCAATTATGAATTTAAATAATTCTTCTTTTAATATTCCTTCTGAAATCAGTTCATTTATGCCTCTATTAGGGCCATTGCACGTTTCCTTGAATAGTAGAGAGCAAACCGTAATTGTGCATTATTCTTTTTTTAAAAAATTATTTCATTTTGTTTTTGGCAAAAAAAAAAATTGGCTAAACCCCCGAAACCATGGTGAATTAACTTACTATTAGAGTTAGCACATGGTAGGTGGTGTAAAGTTAAAGAAAAAATTATAGCAAAATTTGGGTCAAATTGCAAAGATATTGAATACTGCATGGTCTTTGATATCTTGGATAATTTGGTTCCAGCTATGCTAGAAATATATGCTGTTCTTTTTTTGATCTGGCTTATTTAATGAATATTTGAAAACGATATTTCGAATTTGGATGTTTATGTTACGATGGTGACGATATAATTATAACAATGCACCGCTTGCATTTTTATCTGATATATTTTATTGGCAAGATACTAACTATCTATTTTTTGAAGCATTTAAACTTTCTTTAGTAAATTTCAATGAATACTATGTCGAGAAATTTCATAGCAAAATTCGTGTACAAACTTTTAAAAATTTTATAGCAGAAAATATTATAAAACAAGCTTATGTAATTGGTATGCATTTCGATAATTTATTTATTTAAAACACTAACTAAATTTACAATTTAGATATGCAAAATAATGAAAACTTGCAGATCGCTTTTATTAAAACAAAACGATATCCTTATATGCCATCACAATTGAATTTTTTAACTAAAAAAACTGGGCTTTTTCTTCTTAATCATTTACAAGAAATTTTTAAAAATCGTGGGAAAAGCAAAATCTATCAAAAAAAAAAAATTGAAACTTGCAATTCTATATTAACCCTAAGTACAATCAAAGTATAATTTTTGTATATTTATCTAAATTAGTACTACTGTACAGTACTACTTTACTGAATACCTGTATTTTCTGAGTATTATTCAAACTAGTCTAAAGGTTTTTTGAATAAGACTAGGATACTATAAATAGCACTATATTGGTAAGTTAAACTTTTAGAAGTAGATAAGAAAAAAAACTTTGTTAAAATTTTAATATGTATAAAAAATATTACTAATAGTATTAGAGGCAAAGCAGGCAGGCTTATTGGCAAAAAAGATCTGTTTGAATTGTCATCTTTAGCAGGCTTCAAATATCACTCAAATGCTTGTTTTTTTTTTATTCTTAGGTGTGCTATACTCTTCCATAACATTAAATTATCCATTTAAATCATTACTGTAAAGCTATTTATTTAGTTTACCATTACATATACCCTATTTACATTGGTTGATAAATATAAAAATTGGTAGTTTTTGAAATAATTTAGATATATACAGTATATCAACTAATATAGTAATGCTTACCTCTCATTTAATCTAATTCATATAATTTAAGCTCATTTTTTAATTATGTCTGTTTCATTCTCATTATTTAATAAATTGAAGCAAAATTTAATAAAAAAATTAATAAATAAGTATAGAAAATCAAAAAAAATAAATTAAATACGTTCCATAAAAAAAATAACATAAATTAAAATAAATTATATAAATTAAAATATAAAAAAAATTAACATAAATTAAAATAAATTAAAAGCTAATTCATATAAGAATGGCAGTGTTACTATAGTAGCTTTATAATAAAATTTGGGGATAATTTAATATATAAAATTTATACTTAAATCAAATCTGGCAGTCCTTTCTAAGTAAAGTTGTTTTTTTATTAAGTTAACCTTTTTTATTTTTAATAAAAGTTTGTAAAGCTTGTTTTTCTGATTCTAATAGTAGTAAAATCAATAAAATTGGTTAAGTAGTTCTTGAGATATCTTAATTTTTCACTTGGAAAATTTCTTTACAATTATATACTTAGAAAGAAATTCCAGATTCGAGTCATATATAAATTTTATATTAAATTTGGCCGCCGTTTTTACGTGAATTAGCTCTTAAAAGAAAATCTGGATTTGACAAATAATTCTATATGGGGTGCGCGTTATTTCTGGACGCGCATGGGCTTTATTTCGAATCCGCATATGCTATTTTAGGGGCGCAAATTTCGAATTAACGCTATTTCGAGAATTTACGGTATATAATATACACCACCCCAACAATAATTAACTTTTAGCATTTGTTTTGATTCTGTAACATGATCTGGTTGGTCAATTGCAATCCGGTAACTGTCACCACTGGCAACAACTAGGTAGATTATTTCTAAGATATAAGTCCAAACATTAAATTTACAGTTGACACATTACAAGACCAACGAATTTAAATATTAAATCCGGATCTTTGGCTACTAAAGAAGCTTGTACATATTCAAATTAAACAGTATAATAAAGTTCATTTGGATTTAATGAAATAAAGCAGCTTAAGCATCAAAACATTTCCAGTTACCTTACAGTATAACCTAATAAGCGACAGTATATTTTGTTTTCACGTCATTTTTGAGATTATTTGGAGATTATTTTTTTTACAGTGAACATTGACATTCGTTTAAGTTTATATGATCGACAAAATTCTTACCATTGAAATTTACTATGAGGAGTAAATCGATAGCCAGTCTCACCAAATATAAAACCCAAAAGTAAAAACCATAATATTTTATTTTTTTATTTTTATATTTAATAAGTGCACACCCCTAGTTACTCTATTCTAGTGCTCAGGGTCAAAATTGAATTGGTTCAGGAGGTATTGAAATCCTTAAACATCTTAATCAATATACATAAATTACGATTTAGGGTTGATAATAAAATTTTGCTACTGAATCAGCTATCTCGAGTAAATTTCTGAATGATTCTAAACCAATCCAAAGCATTTTCTAAAATAAGTTAATATCTCAAGTTTCCGAATTATTCAAAATTTAATTTGTCCATGTGAATAGCTAATGTGTAATAAACAGAGAATACATACCGATACATTACAAAGTTTGCAGATGTGTTTATTCTTTGTTTGTCTGCAGGCAACCTACTTTCAATTCTATGCTGACTGACGAAATCTCAAATTACTTTTAATGTTTCAGATAACTTTTAGTCTTGAGAAATTCCGATTTTCGATTGTATTTTCTATTATCAATTTTTTTTAAAGTCTTGACGTGATTACTTTATTTGTTGGAATTTAAATAGTTAATATAAAAAAAGAAGCGGGAGATTGTCTTAAGCAAGCAAGATCTGCATTCGATTACCCATTGTTCTGAAACTGTGAACTATACTGGCAGAATCTTGTGTAATTTGTGTAACAGAGAACATAAAGAACTTTCAATAGACTTCAATCATTCATTCATTTTTGATCCGGAACTTGTATAAAGCACGTGTAACTTTTACAAATACTGAAATATCGATTATGAAAAATTTATTGCTTTCGAATTAATGAAAAAAACCACCTTTCCCTCAAAGGTTTAAACGTTTTTTAAGACCAGATAAACTTTTAAATATTTTCTGGCTTGTGTTTTGTACTCTTCCAGTGTTTTTTTTTTTTTTTTATGTCAGAATCACCTAAAGGCATAATTTCGTCATTATTTACTCTTGCATTGCAATCTTTTTTTTGAAAATCCTTTCTCGGTTAAAAGTGCGTCAATCAACTTTTTACTGTGGCTTTAATAACCTGTGGAGGTTTAGTTTTTACGTGTTTCCTTCCGTAGGCCGACGTGAAAAAAACTTTAAAGCTTTGATCGCCATTTCTAATTTGTGTTATTGTATGTAATATGTTCTCGCTAAATAATAAAAATCCTTGTGCTATACAACAATTATTTGGTTTAGACATTAACAAAGATGCAAAAAAACTTTCAATATCGAATAGTTCTCCAACTGAAAAAGAAAAAAATATTCTAAAACATCGCAATACGAGTATTAGCATCATGGATGCTCCTGATGTAGAAAATGCACCTCCTCCACCTTATGATGAAAAAACAATTCCATTGTCCTCAAATTTATCGGCTAAAACGGATGATGCTACCATAACGACAACCACGACCACAACTACTATAACTACAATAACTACTACTAGAGTATCCACTAATAACCCATTTGTTGACATTTTTGATTTCGATAGTGGTGATGGTGGCATCAATGAAAATTTTCAAAAATCCTCTTCGGATGATAAAAATTTTCCTCCTTCTTCACCGACAAAATTACATTCCTCTAATTCATTGTCAAATCTATCTGTCCCTGGCTCTTTATATGATGGTTTGGATCCTGCGACATTGACAAGGAATTCAAAACGTACAGAATCTGCTCCTGATATCTCGGAATTGCTTGCTGAAAATAAAGATATAAATAATAGCCAAATTGCTTCCCATTCTGCTGCAAAATCTATGGTGAACTTAAGTACTTTGAATCAAAAGAATACATCGCTTATAAATAAGGCTTTTCCGGATTCTCCTCAACAATACCTTGATAAATTGCGTGATACTTTATCGAAATCTGAATTAGCAACCTTGCTTGCAAAGAGGCATGTTTCTTAAAAAGTGTTTTGATATGTAACTTTATAATTATTTATTATTTAACTTGTTGAATTTTAATTATAGCAAGGACGTATTTCATGAAGCTGTATTGCGAACATACATGGAGACTTTTGATTTTCACAACGATCCCATTGACATTGCATTACGGTAGGTTTTATTTTTTTTAACCCTTCTTTTTTTTAACCCTTTTTTTTTCCCCACAATCTCCTCAATTTCGTTAAACTTGTGATTTCAGGAAATTTTTGTTGGATTGTTACTTGCCAAAGGAAACACAACAAATAGATCGCGTCATGGAGGCATTTGCTAAAAGATATCATGAGTGTAATCCAGATGTGTTTGCTTCCTCAGGTTTGTCAAAATCATCTGTTAAAAATCGATTTAGTTTATGCAGTTGTCATTTATTCTCATGAACTTTTATTCTGATATTTAAATTACAGACGCGGCATATGTCTTAGCTTTTGCAATGTTGATGTTACATACTGATGCCTTTAACAAAAGTGTAAAGCGTAAAATGACAAAGGATGAATTCGTAAATAATACAAGAATCGATGGCGTGCCAAGAGAAATCCTTGAGGTAATTTGGTTCACCTTGTTGATTTCGTTGACTTATAATCAAATAAAAATAATTTCTTATAATCGTAGATTCTTTACGATAACATAACTTTTGCTCGATTTATATATGCCGACGATGATACGGACGTCAATGGACAAACGATGCTTACATCTTCGTCAGAAAATAGGCGATCTAGAATATTTGGGACTTTAAAGGATCGCAGAAAATCTTCATTTGTAGGAAACGATCCGTATTTTGTAATACAACATGTAAGATTATTATGTTATTTTTTATAAACTTTTTATGTTTTAAATTTTAAATATTCCAAACTTTTTTTTTTCTGATTTAATTTAAAATATCTCCAAATTTTTTTTCTGATTATAGAAAATTCCAACTGATTTTACCCCATTACTCAAAGATATTGTCCCAGTCGAAAATGTTTATTCGTATAAAGGAACCCTTCCGGAATTGGATACAGTTAGTATACACCGCGCTTTTATCACTGCCCATACTGTTAAAGTTACGGGTGTCAGAACTAGAGGAAATTGTGAATCTTTCAGTCCAACGTCGTCTTCAATACATCCTTCGGATGATGACGAAGATACTTTTCTTCTGAAAATTACAAAGGCTGGTAGATTGAGTCGTAAAATAGATATGATGGAAGGTGGAAAAAAGACCGGGTTTGCACGGAGTTGGAAACAATTTGGAGTGGTCCTGAGTGGAAGTCAATTGATGTTTTTCAAAGATGATACGTGGTTCAATAATAATATACCAAATCTAAATCATCCAATGGTAATGTTAATTTTATTAATATTTGATGTTATCAGATTATATTGTATTATAATATTTGTATATAATGTATTTATGGTTATTATCAAATTATTTTGATTGATTATAGAAATCTACCGCTATTCCAACTCTAAAACCTGATGTAATTATAATGACAGTTGATTCTGTCGCTGTGTATGATAAAAGCTACAAAAAACATTCAAATGTATTCCGCCTCATATGCCCTCAGGGCTGCCAATATCTATTCCGGGCAGAAAGTGAGTCAGAAATGAATGATTGGATTGTAAAAATCAATTATGCTGCCACTTTCAAAACTATTGGTTTAAAGATGAGACATACTTGGAATGGTAGTATGGAAAAAGATGAAGAAATGCGAAGAAGAGGAAAGAAAAATATTCGTAAATCATATTATAACTTTCAGCATAGCCAAGAGGAAAATAATTCAAATGATGCACATCGCAGGGCTGATGTTCTTAGAGTATGTATAAACTCCACATTTAGGTTCTACCGTCACGAGATAATACTCTAGTGCGACGCAAATTTTGATGAGAACTAATAATTAATTTAGTAAAAACTTTTTAATTATTAATACTCTCAAACTTTATATTTCTGATTAATGCCTTGGGACATTATTTCGCGATAATACGGTATAGTAATTTTTATTTGGATTAATTCTCTAACGCCTTTTATTTGTTAATCTAGTCAAAAATCGAGGAGCTTCAAGGAAAAATCGCCACGCTCACATCTCAACTTCAAACAGATGTTCGATTTGGCAATAATCTTGCTCTCATGATACCATATAAAGCAACTACCCGAGATAGAATCATTCAGGTTGCTACCGTTGTAGGCAGGCGAATCAAAAATATTTGTCTAGAGCTCAGCCGACTAGTTTGTTATCATGAAATTATGGAAAAAGAATTGTGCTCGACGATAATGGGAGATAATACTTATTGGCAAAAGAGAAAAAGTATGCATAGAAGTGATGAAAGTCGTTCTTATCAGAAACATCTGAATATAGAGAATCATTTTCATAACACTATAGAAGGACACAATAAAGAAGTGAATAGTAGACCTTTCACCATGAATGTATCAACATCATCATCATATACACCATCAGAACTATCGACACGAAGTACTAATATATCTAATACACCAACCACACCCTACACACCAGATTCGACTACTGATAGTCATCTACGATTGCCAGAATTTGAATTTGAAATTGTTGGACCTCAGAATATAGATGGCTTTGATTATATGACTAAATCAGATCTTAGAGATGATATATCTAGTACATCTAGCATTGATATTATTTATAATGAGTCTACCGAGCAAAATGCAGCGAACATGAAAGGCTATAACCAATTCGATTTGATTGAGAAGCCTAAAGATACATTTACGCAAATAGATTCAAATACGCAAACTCCATCAGCGATTATAAATTATTTGTCTTCTGATCAAGATGATGATGATGATGAATTCGTTGATGCCAAAGAGAATCTCACCGATTAAATGAACTTTTTATCATATTAAGTGTTGTGACGGATTAAATATGTATAGTATAAAAAATGTATAGTATAAAAAAATTGACAAGCCGCCGAAAATAAAATTTTTTTGTGGCGCATTTTTTAGGGTTAGATGTTATTTTTAGAGTGGATTGAACAAGTATAAGTGGGTTTTAGGGGGTTAAATAGAATCCCACATTTTATTTTAATCCGATTTCATTATGACCCGCGGCAAATATTAATTGGCACTTCATTAGGCATAGAAATTTATATATTATATATATGCATCTAACTTGGGGATATAATTCGATATTACAAAATTTTCAAAATTTTGGGACATTTCATTAATTCGCCGCAATATTATAGATTTTGGATATCCACAATAGAAATTATTTAGAAAATCATTGTAATTTTTCAACCTTTTTGTAACATTTTTTACTATAGTTTACCTTCACATGTAAAATATTGACACTTTTTTAATACATTTCTCCATAACGGTCAGAGAACATATCGCATATGTATAGCTGTATAATTAAGATAAATGACTAATGTCGATAATGTTCATATGAAAAATACATTTTTGCAATGATTTATAAATAAAGTGTAAAATAAATATTATTCTAGTATTTGTTGATTTTTAATGTACATAAATTCTTTTTTCCAAATATATTTACGACTTATGAAATCTCATGAATGAGGATAATGAAACTTTGAAAAAAATTATTTGAGTTCAAGGATGCAGAAATGTAAATGACCGTTACATCATTTTGTAACATTCCAGGATAAAACGCACATTTTGTAATACCCATTAAAGCTAGTATCCGAACTGTTTGATTTTGCCCCTGCATTTTATACTAAATATAAAGAAAAAATAAGTTTAACAGATACTGTACCCTCACTTTAATTCAAAAAACACTTTAGCAGCAGAAAAATAAAAGTACAGGCTGGCTCAGAACAAATTTACTTATCTAAGTGCAAGCAAGATTCAGGGGACATATGATGTCTCAGTTGAAACATTGCAATGATGGGCTGTTTTTGGAAAAGTAGCAATCATTAAAATGCCCAAAGGAAAATGACTTTATTCAATTATGGAAATAACCGAAGACTGCCAGAATCTACGCAAAAGGCCAAGGTCTGTTATGCAAGAGTCAGTTTAGAGCACCAGCAAGGTGATTTTGAACGACAGATCGCAGATCTTCGATATAATTACCCAGGATACGAAATTATTAGTGGCATTGGTTCAGAACTCAATTAAAAACGCAAGGGGTTTCTTGCCCTTTTGGAATGAATATACTTTAAAGAAGTTGAAGAAGTGGTGGTTACACAAAAAGACCAATTGTGTCGCTTAGAATCTGAAATTGTAGAGTGGATCTTTAAAAAAAATGGAACATTGCTTGTAGTATTCGGATCAGATATTTGTGCTAATAATAATAAAACTGGAGAGTTCACAAAAGACTTACTTTCAATCATTATAGTGTTTGTGGCATAATATAATGGATTATGCTTTGCTGCCAATTATACAAGAAAAAAAAGACTTCCCAAGTGATTCAAAAGTTCCAAAAAAAAGTAATGAAACTTCCAGCAAGCAAGGTATGACGCATTCACCTTTTTTCCACCCAGAAGGAACAATTGAGACTCAGGCAATAGATGATCAATGCCTTGTCATAGTCGAAAAAGAAGGCATTGAATGAAAAAAGAAGTACTTACGGGCTTGATGTCTTAATACTGTAAACTTTCAGAATAAAACAAAACTTAAATGTATTTTAGATATGCCTTATGATATTTGAGATGAGGCAATGAATGACTTATTTAAAGAATATACATCTAATTTTGTTACAAAACATAAAAACTTTAAAATAAAGTTCTGCTCTAAAAAAGATCCACAATAATCAATTGCAATACTTTCTAAATATTGGGATAAATCTCATAGTGAATTCTCATTTCTTCATAAAATGTACTTAGCAAAATCTCTTCCAAAAAAACTTGAATATGATAGTTGCCTTGTTATAAATCGTTTTGGTGAATCTTACCTTTGTATACCTGAGCTACTTAAAATATGAGCTGAGAACCAAGGTCTTTATTTTTAGAAAATCAAGAAAAGGTTTGAATTAATTTTTTTATTTTTTATTTTTTTAGATTATTTATATATATTAACTACTATTAAAAAAGTATAGATCAGAAGTGATTGCACTAGATCCTGTTGTACATACTTTATAACTAGCTATGATCCAAGTGAAATGGCTATTGAATAGAGAAAAAATAATATCAATTGGATTTATCAACTTTGTCATATATATGACAAGTCCATAGTAAACAAGATATGATTTATAAAAAAGAAAACAAACATAAACGTTACAGGTCAGTTTTTAATAATAAATTTATAGATTTATATTATTTATAATTTGATTAATTATTTAATTATAAACTATAGCATGTTATGTTGCGCATTTACAAAAGGAACTGCTATCTAGTTTATGAATATCATTGTAAATTGACTAAATGGCTTTGCAAAATTATTTTATACAGTCTAACCCCGCTATAGTCACACTATCTGGCAGAAACTTGACGTGACTATAGCGAGAGAAACATAATAATAGTCACATCATGTGATTATAGCGAGAGTTAATTTTATATTACTGCAAATGATTGGTATATAAATTTCAAGAAAATGTGACTATT